>JAHBMJ010003685.1:24679-59679 GCA_018398765.1 Chromera velia | reverse complement strand
TGGAGGCAGAATGCGTTTCTTTTTTTCGGCACCGATGTTGGTGCAGCAGATTGAGGAGCAAGGTGTGAAGAGACAGCGGCTGCTGCAGCTGAAGCACTGGTCATATCTTGTTTTGTATCTGCAGGTCTCGTGTCAACTTTTTTGTCGGAGATTTGCTCTTGAGACGGCGTCTGAGGGCTGGTTTAACGTTGAAATGCAGCATAGAGCGGCTCATCTAAGACTTGGACGGCTTTGTTTTGACGGGGATCACCAGAAAAGAGACATGCCATGTTACTAAAGTAAGTGTCGGGGCGTTTTGTAAGCAGATTGCATCGCTTGCTTGCTTAAGAAAGAGTCGTTGCGCCGTGAAAAAAGATTTTGTCAATAGCTATTCCGATGCCCTGTTCAAATTGATCTGAAGACGCAGAGAGTGACGCGGCGATGCCTTGTATACTTTTCAATTGCGCAGCTTACTGTGCTCGGATGTTGTCTTCTGTCTCACCTGTATGTAGAGCGCCACCGTCAGTGCCTTTCTTGAAGTTGATGTTGAGGAGGGAGTGAGTGGTACGGAACCTGAGAAGGGACGCGGAGACGCCTGTCGACGACATCATGAAGATTTTGGCGCAGAAGTCGGGACCTCGCAGCCGTCTGTATATGTCGACAGCACGCATCACAACACTTTTTTCAGAGCCCGCTGCGCCTGTGACGAGAATCTGGTAGGGTTCGAATTTCTTTTTTTGAAGCAGGTAGAGATAGTTCATCTCCAGATAATATGTGTAAAGGAGAAAGGCGCCTTTTTGTCGTGGGCCGAGGGGTTTGTTTTCTTTGAAATTCGCGAAGTGGTCGCAAACGTGGTTCCAGTGTTTTTTCATGATTTGGCATAAGTCCCGAATTTTGCGGCGGAAGGCAACATGGGCTTGTTTTTGAAACGAAGCGACGCCTCTGTCAAAAAAACGGTCGTTTTGTTGGGAGTCGTTTTGACAATGTCTGGTAGTGCTTGTCGCTGCGTTTGGGTCCTTGGAGTCTGTCTTGCCGAAAGTCATTTGTTGTGAACCTGTCTGATTCATAGCGTAGTTTGTACGGAAGTCTCGAATGCGTTGGTGCCAGTCGATATCCTCTTTTGGCTGCCAAGTGAAGACGCTCATTTTTTGTTTATGTGTCTGCTGTCTTGCAGATGCTGGGATCGATCCTTATTGTGCTGCTGCAGCGGCTGCAGATGAGGATTTTTGGGGGGCGGTGGAAGGGTGGGCGTTGCTGTTGAAACTCTGAACTATACGCAGGCTTCTTTTTGTGTTGGGCTTCAAATCGTCTGTCTTATCATTGTAGAGACCGGTCGTGTAGAGTCGTGCACTGTTGTGGGCAGTGGCAGGAACGAGGCGGTTGCCATCAATGTTGACGCCGTTCTGGTGGAAAGATTGATAGAGACTGAGTTCGAAAGCGAGTTTGTGAGCAGTGGACTTACCAGGGTTTCTGTTGGAGCCACTGCCGCGTTCTGCTGATCCAGGAGCCGTATCAGTGAGCTCTTGTTGCTGCTCAATTTCCTCTCTGCCTTGTGTGTCCATTCCGTGACTCTTTCTCATTTCCTGTGTCTACTGAATCCATATACGTGTCTGCAGGTCAGGTCCTCCCCGTTCAGGCTCAAGTGCAAGCCAGCGGTTGAGAGCGGCTTACCAGGTTTCATCGGGAGTCTGGAGGAGATCACATATACTGCGCCAGCCTTTGTACAGTGTCAGTACATATTTTGCAAAGCTTTCTGCATTGCGTAGGGGTCATGGGGGATAGACTCCCACTGGGGTAGGGATGCGGGTTTTGGCTCCGGAGTGAATGAGCAGAACGTTTCTTCCTGTAAGCGGGTGACCTCTTTTATATCTACTGAAGGCTGAGTGGATGAACTTATCAAGAAGGAAAATTGGAGGGATCTGTGCCTCGTTGGCTCCTTCAGTCCCTTCAGCACCGTCATCTGAATGAAGATCTGAAACACTGTCCTCCATTCTTTCGTCTCTGTTTTCATTGCTTGCTGCTGCCGGTAGGTCGGATGCGTTTGATTGTGTGTCTGCGTTGCTGTCGCTCTCATGGTCTCTGTGGTGCTCTCTTGCAGGCGCTGGAGGCATTTCACGTGGTTGCGGCCCGCCCTCTATGTAGTCCTTCCAGTCTTTCGGCAAGTGCCAGGAGGTGAATGAGGCTTCGGTGTAGAGATGGGTGAGTCGGTAGACGGAGTAGCGATCTAGATTTGCACCCCGCATCATGTAATCGATGACTGGGTTTAAGCAGAGGATGCGGGCGTTTGGGTTATCTGGTGCGTGGACCTCAAATGGCTTGTGTCCCCGCTCTGCAATTGATGCGAATATTTGAGCCGTCGTGAAGGGAGGCGTCAATGAAGGCGTGGAATTCGTCTACATGCTGCAGGATGCAGGTTTATCCGCTCATCGTGAAGCCGCAGCTGCTGCAGGCTGAGAGTGAGAGCTGCCAGCGTTGTCGGTTTCTTCGGTATTTTCTTGCTCAATCGTATCCTGACGTTCTGTAGTGTTCCCATTCTGGGGCGGTGATTCGAAAAGTCGGGGGTGGGAGGCAATCGGCTGGTAGGTATCTGGAGCTGCTGCCCATTGTTGTCTCTCGGTATCAAGGTAGTACATGAAGTTTTTCACGTTGATCACAGGATAGGAATCTGTCTTGTAGCAGTCACTGTCCAAATTGTACCCTTCATATCCATGCATGTTCCTCAGGAGGAAAAGAGCGACCTGCTGGCCAGAGAACTCGATATTCTTGTTCAGCAGGTTTGCACAGAGGTGCATGAGTTTTTTATCTTTCTCTGCAGGGCTCAGGAGGTTGAAATTGGCATCGCCGCTGACTTTCTGGAGGACCTTCGAGGTGATGGTCAGTTTGGTGAGCAGGTTTGCATCCATTTTCGTGCTGTAATTTGTAATGTAGCGAGTGTAAAGCCATGCCAGCTTGGGATTGTGCTTAATCCACTGTAAGTCGCTGTTGCACATGAAAACCCATGTGCTGTATCGACGTATGCGGAATTTATAGGGGTCGTGTCGGTGAAAAAAGAATTTTCCGGTGCTCTTCTGAAAACAGGTGAGGGAGATAACTTGGCGGGGCATGTTGCGCTTGCATTTCTTCTCTAGTTTGCCGTTTGACTTCCTTTTTGTTACCCAGCAGCTAGGAAGGTGTGTGTGTATTTGAACGCACAGCTTTTTCTGCACCTTTCAGACCTTATTGGCGACGTCTGTGTCCTCCCATTCCTTGATCGCCTCAGGGCTGGGTCGGGTTGTCTGCATCCCTACCCCTACTACATATGCACAGTGTATGTGGGAGAGACTGAACGACAAACACTGAGTGTGTGCAGGGTACAGATAATTCAGGATTAGTTATGGGTGTTTAATGGGTAGATAACACAGATTGCTCACACAGATTGCTCACACAGATTGCTCATACAGATTGCTCACACAGAGGTAAGTTAGCAGGGTGAGCACAGATCTTCGATCGATAACTTTATATTCGACTTCTATAGTTGTGGGATTTGTGAGTAGAAATCGTTATTAAACTTCGATAAATATTATGAGTATAGATGGATGAATAACCCTATCTACCCTGCTAACTTAACTCTGTGTGTGTGTTACATATTTGTATTGTAAGTATAGATAGTGTATATGGGTAGGAGGTATATATGGAAGACTGCAAGAGGCATGCGTGATAGCTGAATGAGCTATGATCTAGGGGATTATGGATAGAAAACACAACACATATCTGTGAATAATAGTGGAATAATAAGATGACATCTTTATGGCTGGGAGGGAAGATAATTTTCTTTCGTATATATGAGGGTAGATAGTGAAGAGGTATTATTAACCAATCTCAACCAACATAACCACAAACATCTCTTCTACACACAACACTATTAATATTATATATGTATGATAGGTACGAAGAGATGGTTTAGCAGGGCCCATTCAGCCCTCCCGGCCTACGCCCACACATACAGTCACTGTAGCTGCCCACAACCAATCTATCTTACCTTCCAACCTTCCTATTAATATCTATCTTTGTTTTTCTACTGGGTAAAGCTACTTTCACCTGTTAACCACTATCTATGCACACATCCTGTGTTAACCCGGTATAATTATGTGAACACTCTGTGTGAAACTGTAATAGGTGTATGTGGAAGGGTCGATTGTGATTATAAATTCTAGATAATAACTGATAATAATAATAATGATGAATGATAATTAACTCCTCTATCAATCTATATATAACAAAGATATCAATGATATTTATCTGGATTAGGCGTGAAGGAGTTATGGATTATTTGTGATATCCATAGATAATTGATAATTATAATATTAATAAAACAATAATGAACTTCGAGAATTAATAACGCCTTCTGATCTAACCCACAAACATCAAACTCTTCCACACATTCATCACTTTTATCTGAATTATTATCTGTAGTTCATATTCTTATTAGTATCGATTATTCCCATTAAGGTAAGGTTAGATGCATAGATGCTGAATAGGTGGTAAAGATGAAAGGGTATATGGGTTGGACAAGGAGATTGAGCATGAAGATTGAACCTTAAATTTAAATTTTGATTATATATTGGATAATAATAGATAATATTAACTCCATACGTAGTAATGATAAATGATAATTAACATTATTAATATTATCACTATAAATATAAATATAATAATGAAGATAATATTAGCCTACCTCATAACGATAAATGCCTCTTCACTGTATGCCCTACCTATGCCAAGTTACCTTTCTCCTCTGTGTGTGTGGGAGAGATGATACCTGTGGATTATGAATACTCGATTGGGATGTATAGATTATATTTATGTTGTCAGAGGGGTTTATTGTTAAGTATCCAACCTTCCCATGCTACCTCACTGTCCCACATAAATAACACACACAGAGTTAATAGGAATAGGTGATAGATATTTGGTAGGACAGTTGATATTGGGAGTGAGCGGTGAGCGGTAGCAGGCGTTAGAGAAATTTCTGTTTCTGTGTTATAGATTTGTTTACCTCACCGCCTCCTACCACACACACAGATAACACAGAATATGCACAGAGAGGTAACAAGGATAGAGGAATAGGCTGTCACCACCGATATTTACCTCGCACACACAGATAACACAGATAGAAGGGAAGATAGGATTTGGGGTTGGAGGAAGGCGGTGTAGAATGGTAGAGGTCGTAAGAAAAAATCGATAATTATAATTCAGTATTCATATTCATAGTAGGAGTGTGTGTTTGGGATAGATAACGGCGGCAGTAAACCTCACGGTCCTAAGGTAGCAAAATTACTTATCAAATAATTATTGACCTGTTCAAACAGAATAACGACCTCCACCATTTCCTTATTATATGATCCAGATAAACAAGAATAATAGTGAGTATACTATTTGGACTAGGTTTAACGGGAAGACCTTGTTCATCTTTACCTCCTACTGCTGCCGCCCTACCGTCCCTCCTACTACCAATAATCCCACACACACAGAGTTAATAGGAATAGGGCGGTAGAGAGGTATTGTGTATAGAGTTAACTCTATATTACAGTTCATATTATTCATTCCTGATCACTTCCAACTTCTGTATAACGCTAACTCTAGAGACTATATTAACCCCAAACATACTTTTCTACTGAGTATCTTATCTTCCCAGGAAATCTCACTTCACCGCCCTAAGCCAATTTCACCTAACGAATAATCCTGAATTATTATGAACAAATATAACTTCATCAGTAGAGTGCCAACACCTCCTACCACACACACAGATAACACAGATAGAAGGGAAGATAGGATACTAACTGTCTTACTAACGTTATTAACCCAACTCATGGATCATAATTACCTGTAAACTCCTGATTATATTCAAACCCCTATGCCGCCTACCCAACCTTCCCACTAAGCCCACAGCTATCCCACCTACCAACACAAATATAATATTAACTCTGTGTGTCTTCAAATTAACTCTGTGTGTATGGTAGGTAGCAACAGAATGTGCACAGAGAGATGTGATGAGTAGGAGGGATGGTAGGGCGGCAGTGGTAGGAGGTAAAGATAAACAGGGTCTTCCCGTCAAACCTAATCCAAATAGTATACTCACTATTATTCTTGTTTATCTGGATCATATAATAAGGAAATGGTGGAGGTCGTTGTTCTGTTTGAACAGGTCAATAATTGTTTGATAAGTAATTTTGCTACCTTAGGATCGTGAGGTTTACTGCCGCCATTATCTATCCCAAACACACACTCCTACTATGAATATGAATACTGAATTATAATTATCGATTTTTCCTTACGACCTCTACCATTCTACACCGCCTTCCTCTAACCCCAAATCTTATCTTCCCTTCTATCTGTGTTATCTGTGTATATGGTAGGAAAAGAGAGACATAGCGTAATAATATTATGGAAGGGTTGATAGAAAAGATAATGAATGATTATTAATAAACCAATAAGAACCACGGTTAACCTCCTACCACACACACAGAGTTAATAGGAATAGGTGATTCATTATTATAATTATTCATTATCATTTCTACCTTCATATTCCCAAGTAACCTTGCCTCTTTACAGCACACTCATATATAAGAAGGGTTTGATAGTAGATACTGTTTTACTGACCTATTCATCAGGGCTGCCAGCCCAACCTATTCCACTTACCTCAGTACTATGTGTACGTATGTTGGTAGGTTTGGTGATTCAAAATGAGATGGAACAATAGATTCCTGAATTGGTAATTCACTTAACTTAGAACTCACGCATCTATGCCCACACTGTGTGTGTGGTAGGAGGTTAACCGTAGTTCTTATTGGTTTATTAATAATCATTCATTATCTTTTCTATCAACCCTTCCATAATATTATTACCCTGTGTCTCTCTTTTCCTACCACACATACACAGTGTTCACATAATATTATGGCAGGTTTGGTAAATTAGCTAATAATTATCTAGGACAGCTAGCCTTAGGACTCAATCTTCCTACCACACCTCCGTATATAAAACTCCCACATAATATTAACTCCTCACCGCCTCCTACCACACACACAGAGTTAAGTTAGCAGAGTGAGCATAGACCGATAGCATTCATCAATAACTGTGAACACAACACTCTCTATGCACACTCTGTGTTATCTGTGTATATGGGAGAGAGGCAACGATACTCTATCATACATAGGTATAATATATCCATTAATAACTCTAATATATATCAGTGATTATTCACCCCTAACGCCCACACATACAGAGACAAGAACAATATGAATATGAGTTGACCTGGTATATAACAGTGATGAGTCTCTTGCATTCCTCTGTACGCCCCTAACCTTTCTACTCTGTATGTATAGGGTAAATATAGATCTCTACTACCAAATATCAATCAACATTTAATAATTATTAGCTAATTAAAACCAGATGGAACCCATGGTTCCCTTCTAACCCTCCTACCACACACACAGATTTAATATTATATTTGTGTTGGTAGGTGGTATAGCTATGGGCTTAGTGGGAAGGTCTTTTGCTCACTCTACCCTGCTAAATTAACTCTGTATGTATGGGACGGCGTGACTCTTTCAATAATCTTTACTGACCTGTTAACTACCAACTTATATATGAACCACGGTTAACCTCCTACCACACACACAGAGTTAATCTGAACACACATAAAGTTAATCTAAACACACACAGAGTTAATAGGAATAGGTGATAGATTATTGTTCCGTTATCCGGGGTCTCTAATCCCATTATCCCTGACTATTTCTGTTATATAGAGACTCAACATAATATTAACTCCTCACCGCCTCCTACCATACACACAGAGTAGAAAGATAACTTGGTATAGGTAGGGCATACGGCTGAGTGACCTAGTTAATATGAATACTTGGTGTGGGTGAGTGTGTGAGGGACCGTCGGTCTGTTGGCATCGATTGTGAGCCTCTACCCTTCCTACCCCTACTACTGCTATCTGACCTTCCTACTTCTACTACATATGCACAGTGTGTGTGGGAGAGACTGAACGATAGATCCCATAATAGCGGTAGCGGGCGTTGGGCGTAGAGATTGAACAGAAAGGTTCGATAAATTCCTGAATTATTCACCCCTAACGCCCACACACACAGATAAAAGATAAACAGTACCTATAGAGGATTAATAACTGAGTATGATGATGGATGCGTGGAAGAGTTATTTATTTAGTCTGGATTATTGATGAGTTATGTGAGCGGTCAAGGTTATTTGTGTGTGACAGAGGGTGTTTGTGTGAGAGACCATGATTACGGGGAGTTATGAATTATTTGGGTGATCATGAAGAAAGAAAAATAAATAATAATAAAATATATCGATAATTATATAATAAAAAATAAATAATTAGAAAATATTATTGACAACTCACTCATCTATACCATTTTCCCCCTCAATATCTGTGTTGTGTCTGTAGGAGTGATAGAGATGTTGTCGTTCATATTTAACCCTTCATATACATATTTAAAAATGTTAATTAATATTATTAATAATTATCGATGTAAAACACAACTCTACCACATAGCCTTCTCCAAAGGGTTAACCTTGTAGCTAACTCTGTGTGTGTGGGAGAGAGGCAACGATACTCTGTCATACATAAGTATAATATACCTATTAATAACTCTAATATATATCAGTGATTATTCATCCCTAACGCCCACACACACAGAGTTAGCTACAAGGTTAACCCTTTGGAGAAGGCTATGTGGTAGAGTTGTGTTGTAATTCACTATTCATCTTCTCCTACCAACATAAATATAATATTAACTCTGTGTGTGGGGGACGGCGTGACTCTTTCAATAATCTTTGCTCACCTCATTATCCGTATGCCCTCATCCTTCGGTTAAGATTATTAATAATCTTTTATTAATATTTGTGTTGACTTTATATAAGAGTTCGATCGAAGAGTGAAATACCAATTATACCCCTACAGGCAAGTAAAGTTTCTAACTTAATATTATTAATGGTTTTTCTAATTATTATTCATCATTTTTTCTTGTTCATAGGTCACTCACATTTCCCTGGTTACCTCATACTCCCAAACACACTTATCATTAACTTTATGTTCATATTGTATCTGTGAACTGAGATGGGTTAAGAATCCAACCTTACCTCAGTATGCTGTTATACCTATGTATGTGTGAGCGAGAGGCGTGAGGGAGTTATATTCCGGAATTCATGAGTATATTGGGTCTGAAACAGGAATTCATCAGTCTACCGCTCACTCCCATATACACCATCTATACTTACAATACAAATATGTATGAGATAATAATGGAAGTTTGGGGTGCGAAAGGTTCTTAGTGGAAAGGTTGGGTGGGCGGTATAGGGGTTTAAACATAATCAGGAGTTCACAGGTAATTGTGATCCATGAATTGGGTTAATAACGTCAGTAAGACAGTTAGTATCCTATCTTCCTTTCTATCTGTGTTATCTGTGTGTGTAGGATTATTGGTAGAACACTATTACCCCTTATACACACAAATATCCCTGCCCACACACACAGAGTTAATATTATATTTGTGTTAGTAGGTGGGATAGCTGTGGGCTTAGTGGGAAGGGCGGCTACAGTGGGAGTGGGAAAGGAAGACTGAATGAGTGAACCTGGATTATTCAGGGGGCGGTGAGGTTAGATGGAAGGTTTGGGGCTCACGGGTATAAATTGGGTGAGTTGAGATTGAATGATCAGTTATAAATTTGTTTACCTCACCGCCTCCTACTATACACACAGAGTTAAGTTAGCAGGGTTGGTTGGGAAGAGACTGTAAGGGTGGAGTTATGAGTCTCTCTGATTCATTATCTGGTATAGCGGATTATCTTTACCCGTGAGCTCTCTCCCACACACACTGTGCATATGTAGTAGGGGTAGGAAGGGTTGGTTGGGAAGATTTACTGGGAAGTTAGCATCTTATCTTGCTCACAGAGTCTCTCACAAATAACCTTTTTACCATATGCCTGCAAGAGTCTCTTCCCTCCTACATACATACTCATAAAGTTATCGATAAATTCCATACACACAGATAAAAGATAAACAGTACCTATAGAGGATTAATAACTGAGTGTGATGATGGATGCGTGGAAGAGTTATTTATTTGGTCTGGATTATTGATGAGTTATATGAGCGGTCAAGGTTATTTGTGTGTGACAGAGATGCGGTATATGGGGTAGAAGAGTTTGTGAGTTGGTAGTATTGTGTGTACAGAGGTGTGATAGGGGAGTTGTGATACCGGGGGCGGTGAGGTTAGATGGAAGGTTTGGGGCTACTACTTAAATACAGACTGTCATGCATAAAGCAAGCTTCACCTGGCTTGTTCATTTATTTAGTCATTTTTTCGTTCATGCAAGCGCTAATACAAAAGCCTTTTTCAGTCAGTGATTTATGTATTAATTCCTTTTAAATATAAAATGCAATTGGCTACGCAATTTACATGTCATCATTTTGGTAGTGCCTCGTCCTATCAAAAAAGCTGTGCATTGGTCCTGTCCGCGTTGCAGATTTAAAGATCTTTCAATTCAATTTAGATGGCCCATGTAGGTCCCATGATCAATCAGCCTTCAGATCCCATCTCGGAAGTCGAACCCCCCCCAACTGCTCCTTTCAAAGGAGCCCCTCCAGTCCCTTTCAACCTCCCCTGACCCAACCGTGCTGCCCCCCCTCCAGCGCTGCCGACCACGCTTGTGAGAGAAGACCCCCCCACAGCATGAGGCGACCTCCACTTCCCTCCACCCGCAAGAGCCCCAATTCCCTTTCGCCCCCTTCCCTCCCCACACGCAAAGACCGAAGAGGAACTCCCACCCTCTTGCGACCCTAGTTTGCCCCGGAGAGAAAGCCCCCCCCGTTGCCACGTCACATGAAGGACCGAGTCCGGAAAGAGCCCTGAGGAATCCATTCAACCAAGAAAAGAAGCCACACTCGAATTCACAAAAACATTCAAACGGCTTCAATAGAGCATCGATGGATGCAGAAAGCATCAGTGAAAAAAAGTGAAAGCAATTCTCAAGATCATGCCTCAAACGCACGGACTCAGAGGGCCCACGTACGAATGAAAAAGTTTGATTGCCTCAAACACTCAAATCCGCCATGCATCTCCCTCAATCCTTTCTGCAGAGTCGAGAGACCAATCATGAAACTCCAACCGAGACAGACGGACGGAGACACACACACACAGACAGACAGACAGACAGACAGACAGACCTTCCTCCTCCAGTGTCCGTTCCAATCCCTTTGATCCCATTCCAATGGGACGGGGGGGAAACCCCGCCCTCAAGAAGAGGCCCTCCCCTCTTGACCCTGGAGCTCCGTCCTCTCCTCTGGCGAGGGAGAGAGCGGAGGACCGAGCTAACCGAGACAGAGAAGAAGAAGAAGAGGCCACAGCCGCACTCACAGAGCCACGACAGGAAGGGTCACGGCAGTCTCTCTGGAAAGAGGAAATCGACCTGCAAAGATTTCTTTCAAGCAGCAGATTATATTTTGTGTGAGGGCCTCTTTGCTTTCAAGGGCACAGACAGAAAACAAAGCTGGATGGAATGACAGTCTCAGGGGGCAAAGTTGCATAAAATGGATAAATGAACAACCTCGTATTACGAAAGTGGGGGTCATTGGGTATTTCTTGAAGTGTCCCTTTCATCATTTTCCCACACAAAACGACAACGAGATAGAAGCGGATGGATAGGTGAGGAGACGAAAGATACCGATCGTGTGCCAGCTTTTTCACTCTTTTCACTGATGAATTGATAGAACAGTCAAGGACCCAACCCGACGCACCTCTTTTTGAAGACCTCTCGCACGAGCGCTTCCACAGGGGCGTGTCTGTCCATCTGCACCCATGCATGCATCCAGCAATCCAGTCATTCATGCATCTTGCTGTAAGGTGACATGACAACAACACAAGCTAGGCGGCGAATGCAGGTAGATCGAGTATGCGGCCAGGAAGGGAGACGACAGGGGAGTGCACTCAGACGACTTGAATGGCAGGAAGGGGCACAAACAGCTCACTGATGCACGCACCTACCTCCAGTCTCTCGCTGGTTCCGTCTTCAAACCTCAAAAGAAGTCTGCACACCCCTTGGGGCGATGAGGGGGAAGCGCTCGTATCGGCAGAACAGCTTTTATCAGCACCCTCCTTTTCCTTTTCTGCCGGCGAGTTCTCTTCTTTCCTTCTTCCTGCCCGCTGTGGAGTGTCGGCTGACACGCCTTCTTGTGATGGTTCTCCCTTCTTCTGGCTGCCTTCGTATGATTCAGGATCATCCGTCGCGTTCTTCTCTCCGGAGTGGGAACTCGATGCGGAGGGTCCCGTTTCTGTCTCGTCAGAAGTCTTTGTCTTTGGAGGCGCCTTTGAAGAGACCGTCCTCTCAGCTTCTTCTGCGACAGGAGACGCCTCAGAGAGGAAACTGACACATAGCTGCTTCTGAGAAGAGGGAATCAGCGCGTGATCTCCATCTGCAGACCCATCGACGGCTTTGCTACTGTTTGCCTCGGCGTTTGGCTCGCTAGGGTCCTTCTGTCTGTCCAGCCCTTCGGTGTGCTTTTCCCTCTCTTTCTCCCTTTCTTTGCTTTTCTGGAGAGGCAAATTGTACCGTCTCGCTACGGCTGCCCTGACTGCAACGACCTCCCCATTTCTGATGACCCTCTCGGGCAGTCGTTGGAGAAAGTTGCGCTGCGAGTGTACATGAGAGGGGCAGGGAAGTCATGAGTGCAAAGTAGATCGGTTGAAGCTGAGATTTCGAGCGCGAGTGGACTGAAACAATGCTCATCTCAAAACAAAGTAGGATGGAAAGAGGGGCATGGCGACGAAAGGTCGCAAGACCGGCTGAGAGGTAGTGTAGCGTAAGAAGGCATGTATAGTTGAATGCCACATGTATAGTTGAATTCAAGGATGTACACAAAAATAAGGTGTACCAACTAATAGGCGTACACAAAGAGATACATTTAGACAACAGATAGACAGATAGATGGACAGAGGCGGAGACAGACAGAAGTACAAGCAAACGAACGAACGCACCCGAGGCGATCCAGGCACCCCTCGACCGGACGTTCCGATCGCTGTGGGGTCGTTCGTTCCCGGTGTGAATTTTTCCCGAGTCACATCCATGGGCACGAGGAAAACTGCACACATGCAGGAGGAGATGAAAGATGAAACCACGAAGGAAAGGAACAACCAAGAAGTCTGCATGGTCTCTCGCAGTTGTCAGCCTCTACGGCTCCCTGCTATCCCACTCGGCAAACCTTCTTCGCTGCACATCTCTATCTTCTCAAGAAACGGACTGTGTATGGAGTTTCAGAACTTCCCCTGCTGACCTCCATCTGGGAATTCCGTCTGCAGCTCTGCAGGGAAGAATCCGTCGAGGAGATCCCTCAGGGCCTCTTGGGTCTTCTCGGCCTCATAAGTCCTGAAGGGGCGGCCCTCGATGATCATCCCGTCGCTGTAGAACACTATCTGCAATTTAAGGGAACGTTCGAACGATGAAGTAGATCTTTGTGCATCAAATTAGCTGCATTGGCTCTGTCTCGAAAGAAAGCCAAAAAATAAGCAGTCGCTGCCGGCGAAGACCCATTGTTGTGAAGAAACGAGTCGGAGGCTACAGGCAAACAGAAAGACAATCGACACCTCCAAAAGATGCTCTAGAGTCGATTCCTCGTTTCGTTCGGCTGTAGTCAGGTTGCCTGATGGTCGACTATCTATCTGCCTGATCATCTGTCTGACTGACTGACTGACTGATTGAGTGAGTGACTGATTGAGTTCTCATCTGTCTAACTGACCAGACGTGAGGGGGCCTCCGAGAATCTGGCGATGCCATTCTCTTTCACGATCCTCCACCCTGCTCCTGACTCCGACTCCTCCTCCAACGTTCTGTTGAGATCCTCTACGCACCTCTTCAACACCGCATACTCAACCTCCTGGACTGACTGCATGGACCCTCCCTTTCTTCTTTCGTTAAACAGCGAGAGAGACTCCGGAGGGAATCTTTGCCTCAAAAGAGACAGAGACAGAAAGTCAGGAGACGCCTCACTGTCCTCAGGCATCTGCACTCCCCTTCCCCTTGCGTGGGGAGGGAGGCAGAGAGATGAGGGGGAAGGGGAGGGTGTGGACGGAGAAGAGGGGTGGTTGCTGCTGTTCGTGTCTCCTGTAGAGCTCCCAGAGGATCTATACAGAGACGGCAGAAGATCCCCAGGCAACGACAGGAGACCAGAGAGGCCCCCCACGTCAAGTGCCCCCCTCTTCTTCTCACCTTGCCCCCCCCCTTCCCCTACACTCGAACCCAAAAACTCAGTTCCCCCCCTCCTTTCCTCCTCTTCCACCTCAGCTGCCTCCACGGCACTCCCGTGCACAAGGACTATCTGGTCCCTCTGCAGAAACAGACAGAGAGACAAAGACAGGCACAGAGAAGATGCTGCTCAGGTCGTCCTTTTTTACAAGCTGACACAGACGAACAAAACAAAAAAGTTGTAGAAAAAGAAAAGAAAGCCCTCTCATCCCTACAGACACTCTTTTGGACTTTATGTCCAGGCGGTCAGGATGCCCTCACAGAGTGAGTACCCAAGAGAAAAAAAGAAAGCAGAGGATAAGAAACAAAGTAGAGGAGAGGAAAGGAGAAAGAGACGGAGAGACACAAGAGTTATCCCTCCCTTCCAAGGATCAGACGCACCACGACCGATTCGAGGGCAGACAGGCGTCTCTTCAGTCTGGTGTTGTGTCTGATCAGTCTCTCCAGCTCCTTCCTTCTCACTCTCACCAGGGGACTCCCCTCATCCTCCATCTCCTTCTCTTCCTCACCCTCCCCGTCTGCCCCCCTCTCCGCAGATCCTTTCCTCCTCTCCCTTTCCTTCTCTGTCGTGTCGGCACAAGAAGTCTGCATAGACTTCTCGCGGTCTGCCAGCAGGCCCCGCAAAGAGGACAGTTCCGACAAGAGCTCCAGGTTCCTCTGTGTCTGCATTCATTGCAACAGACAGTGACCAGATCAACAGATTCACTCGTGATCGAGCCAAAGAACTTGCGGCGGATGAACGAATGAGTCCATGAATGAAAAGAACAAGCAACGAATCAAATAAAACATATTCTGACAAAGAATGAGTGCTACAACATACAACTTCCGTGCACAGCACTTCATTTCACAAGCTGCTTCTTCTGTGAGAGTACTTTGAGAATCAATTCATTCCCAACTAGCTTCCCGGCTGACTGTGTCTTCCTCAACCGTTCTACGCTGAAAGACGAAACAATCTTTTGTACAGCCCGACTGACCAAATTTCGTATGTTGGTCTGCATAGAGAAACGTTCCTTTTCCACTTGGCTGAGACGCACCAACAAGGTCTCCAGGAACTCAGGCGGGTGCATGCAGTTTCCTCCTGACAGTGTCCCCCCTGCCTCCCCTGAGGCTCCCTTGCTGGACGAAGAGGCGCCGTCTCTGTCCCTTTCCCCCATCGCTGGTGGAGCTTGTGTCCCTCCAACCTTATTCTCCTCCTCTGCCGCTTCTCCCCGTCTCCTGTCGTGCAGGATCTCTGCAAAGCACTGCTTCGACACAGCACTCCCTAGACCGTCGGAGAGCATTGCAATGCCCTTGGCCTCTGCAGAGGAGCGAGAGGCAGAGGCAGAAAGGGAGAAAGGGTGAGACTGAGCGGGAGCGTAAGAGAACTCGGAAGAAGCCTCGAACCCGAGAGGAGAGGGAGGAAGACGGAAATTTCTTGGATGCGGGCTATCCTTTTCCAAATCGAGTGGAGAGGGAGGGATGCGAACCCCTCCTCCCCCCCCGGAAGAGGACAGGACCCGTGTGTCCCCCTGCGTGCGTTCCTCCCCTCCCTCTCTGCTTCCTTCCGCCTCCGCCTCCTCGTCTTCTTCCTTCACAGTGGAGGGTCTGTCTGGCAACAACGGACAGAGAGGGTCCATCTTCATCTGCAAGGAGGGGGGTAGACGGCTGACGGTCTTGCCTAGGGGACCCCTCATGCCCCCGTAAAGTCTTCCGAAGGGAAGCCGGGGCCTATCCTGCAGAGGACGCCGGGGTCTTAGGGGGTCAATTGTGGGCACTGTGTTTGTTTTTGGGCGAGGCTGTTCACCCGGACTTGGCATTGATTGTCGATTAATGGATGGAGTTTTGACTGCAGGAAGTCTGGCAGACAATTTTCGGACGGCATTCGTGGCGCTGTCCTGTTCTTTCGTGTACGGGTTGAGGTTGGACTTGACTCCAGCGGTGTCATTTTTGGCGATGCTGGTGGGAATGTATCCGGGCCAGGCTCCCTTCCGATGGGGCAGACGAGGCTCCCCCCCTGCCCCTCTTTCTGGGGTCTTCTCATTGTCTGAAGTTGTCTGCATCTTCGTCCTTCTTTGCTGTCCTCACGCGCCCACGTACGGTGTAATGAGTGGAGGGAGGGACGGCAGGTCTTTGGACGGCTTCAAATGACAGGAGAAACCAGCAATGCACTGGACATAAGCTCTCGATCTGAAGCACTCTCTCTTTTGCACAAAATGGCAAAAGAGCACGCGAATAAAAAAATAATCAAAGGTATTAATATATACGCGATCGATACAAAAGCATATATATACGCGTGACACACCCTCGCTGGAGATGAGTGCCTTGAGTCGGAATGCATGTGTGCAACTATACGATCGAATGAAAAATTAATTAATATTAAAATATACATTATAGAATTAAAGAACTTTGTGGCCGGATGTAAATTACCATGTTTCTGGGGCCTCTGGCGATCGACTCCAAAAAACGGAGCTGCCCTCCGAGGCATTTTGTGCATGCTGTCTCTTTCGATCGTCGGATCGATATCGCCTCGGGGGGCAGCTCAGCTCTGCTGAGATCAGCCGAGAGGCCCTGAGATCGCACGCATCCGCATAACGCATTTTTTCATTTTTTGGGGGGGGGGATTCGGTTCTGTCGCCGTCTCGCCCAAATTCCAAAATGTGCCCCTCAAGCAACTCGCACGGAGCCGCGATCGCATTATAATATTATATACTTCGCTCTTCATGATACGTGCCCCTCCAGTATAACTCGCACGGAGTTAATTGCATATGTGTTCATGCGCGGTCCCGAAAAGCATATTTTGCGCACGTTGCCGTGGCCCCCGCCATTTGCCCATGCATGCATTGCAGGCAAGACATGCCCAACATGCAATCAAATTATGGCCGACCCCCTAAATGGCCCCCCGAGGCACTCACCCAACTGGTTGGGTGTATCCCGTATATATATGAATATATATATATATATATATATACGTACCTCGATCGCCTCGCAACATGCATGCATGCATGACAGAAGCACGTACGGGAAGAAGGCGTGTGTCCCATCAATCAGAATTTAAGCTGTCTACATCCGACGGAAGAGATTCGCTGAGTATCGTGAAGTTTCGTGAGGCAGACAGTCAGACATTCAGAAGGACAGCTAGGCACAAGGCGTCGATCTGCCAGAAAGGAATTGCATGACAGGATGGCGGCTACCCGTCACGTTCTCTGGCATGAGCTGGCTGTCCCCACCAGCACCAGGCCTAGCCGCCGTGCAGGCCACTCCGCAGTCTTTCACTGCGAGAAGATGTACGTTTTTGGGGGGATGGACTCTCACGGCACTCTGCTGAACGACGTGCATGTATTTGACTTCAGTGAACCTGGACAGGAACGCTGGTGCCCCCCCACCCCCAATGACGACACCCCTGTGAAGCCTGCCATCCCCCTTGAAGACAAATTCAACATCCACTCAACACAGGCCGAAAGGGAAGCAGAAGTCAAAGCAAAGAGACGCGCGTTGGCGAGGGAGAGGGCGTTTGAAGAGGGCGCAGGTTCACTCGTTGGTGTGCCCCGTGCAGCACGCAGAGGGAACCTGGGAGGGCTCCCCCCCTTAGATGCACTGGGGGGTAGTAGGAGAGATCAGGTGCTCACCCTAACCCCAGACGGCAGGGTGAATCACTCTGCGATTGTGTATGGTGATGGAATGTTTGTGTTTGGAGGGAAGACTTTGTCTGGTGAGTGCAATGAACTCTGGTGTCTAGATCTGAATGACATCAACTGGAAGCTCCTGTACGCCAAGCCAGGCACAGCATTCCCCCCCGACCCAGCCTCCCTGATTCAAAAACCCCATGCAGAGGAAGAGGAGGACCCTCTGGCTGCCCTCTTGCAAGGGTTCGGTACTTCAGTCACTTCTCCTTTCAACAAAAGTGGGGGAAGACCGGGGCTCCAGAGAGGCAACTCGCAGTTGAGAATGAGTCACAAGAGGCCCAGCAAGGCAAGCATTCTCGACCCAACTTTGAATTCCAGTGAGCGAACGAAACTGCCCAGACACCCGTGTGCAAGGGACAGTTGTTCCTGTGTGCTTGCAGAAGACCGCATATGGATGTTTGGAGGTTCAGCCTCTGACGGCAGGTGTCTCAATGACGTATGGGTATGGGATCCCTCCCGCACCCGCTCTGCAGATTGGAAGTATGTGCCTACAGAGGGTCCCTGGCCGACCGCCCGGAGAGGCCACGTGGCAGTGGCTCTCACGGGAACAGACTGGAAAAGCTCCACCTCCCCCCCCTGCCGTCAGGACAAACAGGAAGCAGAAGAGGAAGATAGCAACATCAGCAACTCACCTAATCCACAGAGACGCCAAAGTTTAATGAGCAATTCTTTCGGAAAACCCTTCGCACTCGCGGCAGCCTTCAAAAATGCAGGCCCGCCTGCTCCTCCGAAAACAGGTCTCGCAGGCCTCTCCCCCCCAAAAAATCGCAGAACCTCCAAAACTACAGCCACTAGGAGACAGTCCCTCTCCGGCTCTCCTCCCTCTGCGAGTGGATCCTCTGTGTTGATATTTGGGGGCGCAGACTCGAAAGGAAGAAAGTTGAACGACCTCTGGCTGCTCCGTCTAGAACACGGGCAGTGGGAGGAGGTCGCGATTCGGGATTGCGGTTCTTCCCCCTGGCCCCTCCCTCGAGCCTACCACACAGCGTGTCTCCTGGGTCGGTCCATGATCGTGTTTGGGGGCAGCATGGAGCGCCGTCCCGACACATCGGAGGTGTGGGAGCTAGACACGAACCGCATGGAATGGTCCTACAGGGGGTGCAACGACGAGGGGGACCCGGACGGATTCGCAGCACGCAGAGCCCTGCCCTCCTCCGGGAGACAGAACGGCTCCACTCCCCCAAAGGACGTTGCTGTGGGAGCGCTCTTGACCTTCGAGCCCAACTTCGGACAAGCCAGACAGTCCAAATTCGCCTCCGTGCTGGAGGTGGTGAACCCCGAGTCTGGCTACACCGAGCCCCCTCCTCCCCCTAGGTACCCCGAGGTTCTGGACGGGTGGCAGAATGTCGACCTTGCGTTGTTGGACTCGATGGTGGCACGGGCGTTGCAGACAGAGGGGGTGGCACAGGTCGCGGGGGTGTTTGAGGGGCTTGAGGGGGCGCGTGTTCTAATTGCAGGGGAGAGGCAGGGTCCAGGAAATAGGGGGAGACCGGGCACGGCAGCCACAGGGACAGTGGGAGGGGCACTGGCGTCCTCACGAAGCCGTCCCGGGAGCCCCTCGGCAGCTGCAGTCGCTACAGCCAGGGCGGGGAGAAAGCAAAATCTCTGTCAACGGTTGCAGCAACCCCCAGGCAGTCGGTCTCTGCACACCGCCGTCGTGCAAGAGAACGCAATCATTGTCTTTGGTGGCGATAAACGGAAGTTGCGCCTCTGTGACCTTTTTTCGATGCGTTGTTAAATGTACAGTTTTTGAAAATTTCACCACAAAGTGAAAGCATCTATGCCTAGATGCATGTGCTACTCAATTCATTATGATAGTATTAGATACTATGCATGCTTCAAAGTTTAAAACGTCTTGCTGTAAAGTTTGGTTTCAAAAAAGCCTGAGCACTCATATGAATTTCACTGACTCGGAATGAATCTACCGCCTGTGGAAAAATTATTGATGAAAAAAATCGCCAAAAATTCTAGCATGTTCTAAATTTAGTCCCCAAAAATGTTATCTACTTAGTTGCAGAGTGCGGGATCTAAAATCCTTAATTTTTAAAATTCATAGAGTCAGTAGACTACAAAGGTAAAAAACTATAAAAAATATGTGAGTTTTGAAATTCAATTTTTTTCCAACTTTTTTGAAAAATATAATCTTTGATATATCATTATTGAATTATCCCAAAACTATCTGTATATCATGAAAAAATAGTTTCTAGTTGTTGTAAAATTTTCTCTAAATATCAGCTTTATATCATAAGTAGTTGAAGAGTTAGGGCTAGCAAGAAGGGTGAAATAATTTTTCCACAGGTGGTAGGATAATTGCGTATATTGAATTACAGTTTTAGATGGCATTGCTACAGTGGTAACCACTAGGGTACGTAACCAATGATATTGAGATTAATAATAAGTTAATATAATTAAACTTGAAGCTAAACTTATAGACTAGCTGTACTTCATCGCTGCACGTATTTAAGGTATAATCTAGGATATAATTGAATGCAAATAAATGTGAATATACTAACATAATCTCAAAAGCATCATTTCAATTAGATGTGAATTGGACGATAGGAATAAATGATACAAATTATATCTTAGTGGATGTTCCTAGGGATGTTGAAGAGTCTCTGACAAACTTCAATAATGAATCAATATAAAAATAACTTTGCATGACTGTTCAATGTGATCCGTTTGCGGCACAGGCAAGACCTGTGCGGGCCGGCCAGGGAGGTCTGATGCGTCTAGGCGCTTTCCCTAGAAGCCGCACATCGGACATTCGGCATTGGGGCGGGAGGCCAATCCTCCGGACATTAATCCTAATCCTAATCCTAACGACCCCTAGTTTCAGTAGTTTGTATGTATGCTATCTTACCCTATTGTGTTTGACTGCTAGCGAACAGAAGTACGTGCAACATCCAAGATTCTTTAATAATAGATATGTGAACATCATCTTATGTCTAAGTATACGTACTTCCACATCAATACTCGGTCAATTAATGTGGAGATCAAGTTATCACAAAAGGTTTGCCGCATAGGCATTCGGGTTCCCTCTCTGGCTCCTATCAGGACTTTCCCTTTCCTCCTCTGACCCCGAAGAGTCGAGATCGATGTCTTCCTCCTCCTCCTCCTCTTCCCCGTCCTCATCTTCTATCTCTCCTACACCCCCCCGCATTCCGACCATACCGTGACCCCCAGAAGACTGACCACTGTTTGGCCTTCCACGCAAGGCCTGCGCCTGCGCCTTTCTTCCATCATCAGAACTTCCGGATTCCCCTCCCTCTTCTCCGTCTTCCTCTTCTTCCTCCTCCCGCCCTCGCCCCTCTCCAACCCTCCCGTATCCCTTCCGACTGAATTTCCCCTTCTTCCGCCTCTTCTGCTCTGCCACCCCCTGATGCTGCACATTATATCCACCCTCCCCTCCCCCCCCTTCCACATACAAAACCCCCCTACCAATCCCTGACGACACATGGTCACCCGACTCACCTCCCCCCCTCTCCATGTGCCCTCGTGGGACGGGCAGACCGTCTGTGTCCAGAGCAAAGGGGTCCTCTCTAGACCCCCGGGACTGCGGCAGGTGTCCCCCCTCTAGTCCCATGGAGGGACGCGAACTGGTGGCGTCTCCTTCCTCATTCAACTCGATATAGAAGGTCTTCCCCTTCTTCTTCCCCCCACCACGACCTTTTCCCTTCACTGAGGGCATCACCCCCCCCCGACCAGAGAGACTCGAGGTCTTCTCCCCCACCTTCCGAGCTACCGTGCCTGCTGCCTTCTTTGCCTTTGTGACAATCGACTTGACCACCGACTTATCCCCGTCTCTGGCCTCTCTCACCTGTGGCTGGCTTCTCATGCTCGTCCCGTTGCCTGCCTCTGCAGCTGTGACGGTCCCGAAAGGCAAAGCGTGCACGGTCGGGAGGGCGTCTCCGGACTCCAGGGCCCTCTCCCTCTCCTCGTCCATCTTCTGCAGACACCAGAGACAAACGCTACTTGAGTTTTCGAATGTATGCACACATACACATGTATGTACATGTGGGCACATCTCGATACTCGTGCAGACGAACGAAAGGGGAGAAACCGGCAGCTCACACATGCAGACAAAAAAACACAGGAAGCCGAGAAGGTGCACAACAGCTGCTGGTTGCAAGGGCGTTGAAAAGCCGGACCAAAAGCTGCTCTAGATTGGAAAGCCTGCATGAAGACGATGTAATTGAAGCAAAAACAGTGCTTGCTATGCTTCAACTTGGACAGACCAATCCGACCAGCCCACCTTCTGCTTCTCAAAAACCCTCAGAGCCCCGATGCCCATGCAGCATCCACACCCGCACCCGGCTGTGAGGACAAAAAAGAGGAACGCAGAGGTGAACGCTCCCCGATGGGATGAAGAAGAAGAGGAAGGCAAATGGCCCTCTGTGGCAGGTCCAGGTGTGCCGTCTCTCCCATTCTGCCCCCCGTCTCCCGTCTCCGTCTCCTCCTCTTTGTTCTCCTCTTCTCCCTCTCCATCCCCCCCCGACGTCTCTTTATTGTCATCTCCCGTCCCTCCCATGTCCTCTGTCGCCCCCCCCCCACCCGAACGCTCAACCTCTGTACCCCCTATCGACACCAAACTGCCCTCCAGGTCCAGAGGTGCAAAGAACATCTCTCGTTGTCTCAGTCGGAAGGGGACCTTCCCATCTGGACCTAGACTGTGGAATGACAAGGGAGGAGGGGCGCNGGGGGGGGAAGTAAAATGTTACCCGACATACAACCGCATTGTCTAATGAAATGCAAGAACCCTGGAATTCCAGTTTCAAGATGTGCCGCACAAAAGCCGAAAAAGCAGATTTTGGGAGCTGAAACCAAAAGACGGAAACACCAGAGCCTGATGAAGGGGGCGACTCCAACAGAAGAGATACGGACAACAACTACATGAGCATAGAATTCATTGCTGTGTCTGTCCCAAGACCGGACGGAGTCTATGGGCCTCCGGCACGCACACACACACACACGCACATATACACACACATACACATACACATACACGGACACCAACACACAAACAAAAGGATTGAGGAGACCACATGTGAATGTCCATTCACTCGACTCTGCGACGTTCTCTGGACAAAAACGGGGACAGACTGACATCGCAAAGGTGCTCCGACTGGTCATCCTTGCATCCCTTGAACCTGTGGGTGACGACCTGCATGCAAAAGTGCAAGGCAAGCACCATTCGTGTAACGCTGTGTTTATTCATTGACATGTCCGCTTACAGACATGGATGGAGAGACCAACCCCCCCCGACCCCTTTCCGAGCGTCAGCTTTGCAACCTCACGACACGGCGGTCAGAGATATGCAGACAAACAGAAAGAGGGCGACAGAGACAGAGATCAACTGGAGAAAGAGATGACGAGGCAGACGCATCAGGGCAGGCACAGCATCAGAAACACCAGAGGAAACAAGAAACAATTCTTTCTTGCAGGACATAACATCCCATTCTGTAAGAAAGAAATTAATGCACTCACAGACCTCGCCATTATATATCAAACGAAATTTGCGTCCCTCTGTCGTGAAGTACATCTGCACACAGGAACAAACACAAACACGAAAGAAAACACATAGAGACGCAGAAAGAGAGGGGTCAGAGACGGAGAAGCACTGGAAGGAAAATTGCTCTTCCACACAGCCTCTCTTTCAAATGGTGCCACTGGTCTTGCTGACGCAAAAGAGAACAGGCGAGGTAGGGCAGGGAGGAAAGAGGAAGTAGAAGAAAGGGCCACGACTGGCTTAGCGCATTCGAGAGACGCACTCGTCCATCCCTCCGGGCCAAGTACACCACCCACCCACACAGCTTCACCAAAACCTCAGATCAACAGAGAGAAAGCGGCTCAAGCTACTGAGAGAACGCACAGACAAAGCATTCTTCTTGCTAAGCCTGACCACCCCCGTCTTGTTTCTCTCTGCCTGTCTAGAAAAAAGAAACGACACTCAGCTTGCAGGGCATTGCGGCAACTCACTCACTCACTCACTCCAGCAACTGACCTCGAGAAGGAGCAGGGAGGCATAAGGAGGCCACTTCCCGTCCCAGAGACCCAAAACGTCCAGCAGGGGCCCGATGGTCGTGTCGTGTCCCGAGAACACGACCAAGGGAGGGGAGTTGTCGGGGAAGTACCTTCCGACTTGGTGTAGGGACCTCCGGGGTGATCCCTCCTCCTCCTCCCGTCTCCTGCCGATCAGCTGAAAGGGGTCTATGCTGTATTGGTACTGTGCTTGGTGGAGGAGGTCTGACATCTCAGCAACTAGAGGGTACATTCGAAGGGAGTTTGCGCGGTGGTTTGCGTGCTTGGCCTGTATCTGCCACATTTGATCGATGTATTCGACGGAACTCTGAAAGAGGGGACCTCCGACTTCCAATCCAGAGGGGAGCGTCGGGCGTTTGTCTGTGCACGCAAATGTCATCAGACAATCCTCAAAATCAAAAGGAATCTCACCAACGTCTGTCTGCAAAACTTCGGATAGGGCTGCTCGAAGCTGCACATTCTCCTTGTCAGAGTAGAACTCTCTGTATGCAGACGAGTTCAGAGCCTCCAACCGCAACCCCTCAACGTCGCAGTGCTGATCCCCCCCCCTCAGCCAGTCTTCATTGATGTGCCCGATATGGACGGGAATCTGGATTACCTCTCCTCCATCCGGAGGCAGGAACAGAGAGTCGTGGAGCGTTCTGCCCCCCCTCTCCGATTTCTTCCTATCTTCTTCACTGCCTCTCCCCCCCCCGACTCCTCTGAGGGACTGGGTGGTCCTCCGCCTTTCCCAGGGCAGACCCCCGGGGGGTTCGGGTGCACCTGGTTTGGCTGGGGGGAGCGAGAGCAATTCGGCCAGCATGGCTGCTCCCGAGGCGTATACTCTGGGGACATCGTCAGAACGCCAAAAAACTGCATTCTGGGACCAAGCGGGGTCCTGTCTGTAGAGGTCAATCTCGATGGAGGAGAACAGATGCAAGGGAGGTTTCTTAAATCTGCCCAGGGGCAGGTTGAATCCACTCTCGCTCAAATTGGCAGAGAAGAAAGCAGGTTCGCCTTCGGGGTTTTCGACCTCCAGCACGTATGCGTCTCTCAGGTGCCTGCCTATCTCCCGCATCTGGTCCTCCCCCTCTGCCAGCAGCTGCCCGACCATGCAATCTCCCACAAAGTCAGAGGGGTTAGGGCCCAAGCCATCAAATATCTTCGACACCACCAACGCTGCCTTGGGGACGGGAGACGGGGTGAGTGCCGCGGATGGGTCTGGAGGCTGTGTGCTGACCTCCCCGTTAGTCGGCTGGTCTGACGGAGAGGGGGGAGAGAAGTCCATCCCGACGTGGACCTTCTCGTGCAGGGAACAGGACCAGTTGGCCTCCTCGAAGCCTGCCCAGCAGGGGTGGGGGGAGGCGGGGGTCCGGGCTCCATGGCGATGAAAGACCTGCAACAGTGGACACATAGATATGTGTGTGGCTGTCTATCTCTGTCTGAGTCTGTGTGTCCGTCTATGCCTGTCTGATCGGGTGCATTCTTGATGGACTGCATTGGGGGACGCACAAAATTGAAGGAAGCGGAGGAAAGAAGGGCGACAAGTGCAGCCACTGAATCCGAAACAACGGTGGAGGAGACAGCTTGTTCGAGGATTCGTCTACACACCCACCCATGCACCTACCTGGACTTGCGCGAGGACGGGATTGAGTTCGTCCCTGAAGACCAGAGGAGGTACCCGCCTGGACGCGGCCACGTCTTTGGCACAGTACACCTGCAGACATGGTTGAGGGGGGAGTGTGGTTGCACGCGGTTGTGCAATCAACATGCACGACAAAGTACGAAGAGACAGACAGATACGAAGCATAGTGCTGGTCCAATGGGCAGGCGTACGCCTTTGCGCACGAGGGACAGACAGACACACAGAGTTAGACACAGATCTTTTGCGAGCACTCACCGGAAGGTCGCCGTCCGGACTGCTGCCCACCAGTCCACAAGTAGACAACAGATAGAGCAGGAAGAGTCGTGCAACAGTACCAGCTTTGGTGAACATCTTCAGGTAGGCGTGATGAAGAATCAAGGTGATTCCGGGAAAAGACACAACAAAAGATTGATCTGCAACATCATGCTGATGAGCAACCGCCTAATTTCCACCTTTTGTGCAAGGTGACTTCACGGCAAGAGTGTGGGCCGGTTCGTCGCCATGCACTGAGGTCGTTTGACTGGCCCTTTGCATGGGTCGCGCGGTCCCCGTG
Organism: Chromera velia; assembly: GCA_018398765.1. Lineage (NCBI taxonomy): Eukaryota > Chromeraceae > Chromera > Chromera velia. Next base: position 33,527 of record JAHBMJ010003685.1, on the reverse strand, counting down.
CCATCCCGTGCCAGATGCGCGCGCGCCGGCGCCGAGAGGTTATGCGAGTTTTTGTTGAGTCATGGGGCCTCAAGGGTGTCGGAGCTGCCCTCTGAGTCTCGTCTAAAGCGATATATCGAGAAAATTTATTTATAAAGGTATATACGGACGTACGTGCGACGACATCGTTTAAGCGTTAAGCTGCATGGCGAGACACACATATACAACCTTGGTGAGTGCCCTGCATGCATGTCAGGATTGAGCTCTCGCGTCTGCATGACGCACGCCGAGGATGCATGCGGTTGGACGGCACTCTTATGCCGGGGCCCAGGGCCTCGGTTCTTGTCTAGATCTGTATATACCCAAATGACCCCAAGACCCACAACACCACGCAGCTCCTCTCTTCACACCGGACCACCGACCACCTCCAGCTTCCACAAACTGCAGCCGTCACATGCTGCCACCGCCCACAGATGCAGCTTGCCTCTATGCCTCCATTCACTCGCCAATCCGGCCCCTCCTCAACGCCGCATCCAGTGGCACCACGAACACAGCCCGCCGGCCATTCCATCACAGCCCCTTCGAAGTCGGGAGAGGAGAGGTGAGAAGAGACTGTCCCACTCCAGACCGTTTGCATTGGATGAATGGATGGATGAATGGATGAATGAATGAATGAATGAATTGAATGAATGAATGAATGGATGGATGGATGAATGGATGGATGAATGGATGAATGAATGAATGGATGGATGAATGGATGAATGAGTGGAAGGGTGAATGGATGAATGGATGAATGAATGAATGAATGAATGAATGAATGAATGAATGAATGAACGAATGGATAGATGGATGAATGGATGAATGGACGAATGAATGAAAGGATGAAAGGATGAATGGATGGATGGACGAATGGATGAATGGACGAATGGATGGATGAATGAATGAAATTTGAAAATGAATGAATGAATGAATGGATGGATGCATGGATGAACGGATGAATGGATGAATGAATGAATGAATGAACGAATGAATGAATGGATGGATGCATGGATGAACGGATGAATGGATGAATGAATGCGTGAATGAGAGAATGAATAAATGAATGAATGAATGAATGAATGGATGGGTGGATGAATGGATGAATGAATGGAAGGGTGAATGGATGAATGAACGAATGAATGAATGAATGAATGAATGAATGAGTGAATGGATAGATGAATGAATGAATGAATGAATGAATGAATGGATAGATGGATGAATGGATGAATAGATGAATGAATGAATGAATGAATGAGTGAGTGAATGAATGAATGAATGAATGAATGAATGAATAATGAATTAATGAATTAATGAATTAATGAATTAATGAATTAGTGAATTAATGAATGAATAATGAATGAATGAATAATGAATGAATGAATAATGAATGAATGAATGAATGAATGCATGAATGGATGGATGAATGGATGAATGAATGAATGAATGAATGAATGAATGAATGGATGAATGGATGGGTGAATGGACGAATGGATGAATGGATGGATGAATGGATGAATGAATGAATGAATGAATGGATGAATGAATGAATGGATGAATGAATGAATGAATGAATGAATGAAGGAAGGAAGGAAGGAAGGAAGGAAGGAATGGATGGATGATGATGGATGGCTGGCTGGATGGATGATGGCACTGGACCCGACTGGACCGCTCTCCCCGGACCTCTTTGACTAGACCGCTCGCACAAGACCGCTTTCACTGGACCACAGTGACTCTGACTGGCCCACTTTGTAGGGACTGCCCTGACTGAATCGACCTTCTTGTTTCGTCAGAGAAGACCAAGATAAATGCGATGAATGAATGAATGGATGAATGTCATTGACTGACTGAATAAATCGATGTCATTAATTGAACGGATGAATGAGTGAATGGGTGAATGGGTGAATGGATGAATGAGTGAATGGATGGATGGCTGGATGGATGGATGGCACTAGACCCGACTGGACCGCTCTCCCCGGACCACCTGACCGCTCTCAATAGACCACAGTGACTCTGACTGGCCGCTTGTAGGGCGGTAATGAATGAATGAATGAATGAATGAATAAATGAGTGAAGGAATGAATGAATAAATTTTAATGAATCAATGAATGAATGAATGGATGAATGAATGGATGGATGGAGGCATGGATGAATGGATGAATGAATGGAAGGGTGAATGGATGAATGCCATTGAATGAATGAATGAATGAATGAATGAATGGATGAATGAAGGAATCATTATGGATGAATGACTGAATAAATGGATAGATGGATGAATGGATGGATGGATGAATGGATGTATGAATGAATGAATGAATGACTGAATGCGTGAATGAATGAAGGAAGGAATGAATGGACGAATGGATGAATGGATGAATGGATAGATGGATGAATGGATGGATGGATGGATGGATGAATGGATGTATGAATGAATGAATGACTGAATGCGTGAATGAATGAAGGAATGAATGGACGAATGGATGAATGGATGACTGGCCCGGCGCTTGTAGGGCGGTAATAAATGGATGAATGTCATTGAATGAATGAATATTGTTGAATTTAATAATGAAGAACGTCACCATGCCTATCGACGATTCGACAACGAAAAATGTTGTGCCGCTTGGAAGTCGGGGGTGGGTAAGAGGGTCGTGTGATGTGTCTTGGAGGTTTTTCATCAGTATCGTAAATGCACTGGTTTTCCTTACTTGGCACGGGGCTCCCTGAGGCTCAAGTCAACGTCAAGATTTGAGCAGCCGGTTAGGTTTTTTTCTGCCGCGGGACAATGCTACCGGTTGAGCTAGTTAATGGCACATCGGATTGAGTAAGCATCTGTCCAGTTCAAACGTTATCAAGTAATTTATTAAGTCAGACGGCAGTTTTGCCCAAAGACTATCTCCTCTCAGGGGGTGAACCAGGGTAACACAAAGAAACAAACTATACATGATATAGAGGTGGGATACTCCTGTAGAGGAGATGCCTGCAGTACCCCGATCCTACATAACATAACATAACATAACCCCCGCACCTAGCTCAATTAAGGGTTAACGCGCGAGCTATAGTATCCCCCGATCTAGCTCAACACGTACCCATCCATCACGTCGCGGGCTTCGTGCGAACAGTCACGAAAAAACAATCCCTCCTCCACAACAAAGAGAAACGTGCCCCTCAAGCAACATGTGCGGGCACGCAAATGTATGCATTCAATGCCGGGGCCCAGGGTCTCGGTTCCCCCCGTGACGTGGCTCAAGGGGTGTTGCCCAACTTCGACACTCATCCGTCATGCAATGTAATAGCTCCGTGCGACTCTACCACGAAACTAAACTTGACCACCAAAAAAGCCTAAACGTGCCCCTCAAGCGTATTCAAGCTATAGCGTAAACATCGGGGCCGCATTGCATAATCGGGATCCGCAGGAAATGACTGACCTGCAAACCTAGTTGTATGATGGCCGGGTAATTACCGGGTAACCGGTTACCTGGCCGAGCTAGACCAATTTTTAAATAATGGCCAGGTTACCGGTTTACCGGCCATATAATTAAAAAAAAAAACAAAAATAAAAATCTAGAAAAAAAAATTTAAAAAAAATGTAGAAAAAAAAATTATAGAAAAAAAATTAAAAAAAAATCTGGCCGTATTCGAAAGACGCGGAAACTTTTGAATCCTAAAACTGTTTTTTTTTTCACGCATAAAACTTATATGCACGCACAACAAGCGAATAATATGTATGACGCCAGAAGAGTGCTAGAAGAGTGCCTCCCGTATTTTGCAATCATCTCAAACATTTCTCTGAAAGCTGGGGTCATGCCTGACGCGCCGGGCGCGGTCGCGGCGGCCCCCATTACGCCAAGGCCGCGCGGCGGCCGCACGGACGTCGATCGGGCTGCAGCGCGGGCCCGCGGCGCCGCCGCGACTCGGCCGGCCAGGTTACTGGCCAACCTGGTAACCACCCCCCTATTTCTGGCTGACTACCAAGTTACCAGGATGCACCTAGGCCTGCAAACATAAGCTAGCCACACATCTTCAATAACAAAAAAGAACTGGTAGTGGACAGACGTAACTGCAAATTCTCCTGTATATCTGGACCAGATGGAGGTAACAGTAACAGGCCCACCAGTAAGTTTAAATTTGCAGTCAATCCTGCGTCTGTGCATACAGCTAAGCAACAGCTTTTTGACTGACCTTCCTACAAGAATGAGTGTACTCTGCAAAGTTCAATTAATCAAGCATTTATCTGGATGCGTGTTGGGAGAATCGAATCTTTAGGCGAGAATTCTTATATGAAGATAGACATGCAGACGTTGAACTTCTCTTCACTTTTATCTTTTTGTTTGTTTGCATGATGGCCTCTCCACTTTCATCATTCTATCTGTTTGCATGACAGCCTCTCCACTTTTATCGTTCTGTCTGTGTGTATGACCGCCTCTCCACTTTCATCATTCTGGCTGTTTGCATAACAACCTCTCCACTTTGATCATTCTGTCTGTTTGCCGGATAGCCTCTCCATTTTGATCGTTCTGTTTGTTTGCATGACAGCCTCTCCACTTTGATCGTTCTGTCTGTTTGCATGTCAGCCTCTCCACTTTCATCGTTCTGTCTGTTTGCATGTCGGCCTCTCCACTTCCATCTTTCTCTCTGTTTGCATGACGGCCTCTCCACGTTCATCGTTCTATTTGTTTACACGAAGGCTTCTGTACTTTCATCATTCTGTCTGTTTGCACGACGGCCTCTCCACTCCCATCTTTCTGTCTGTTTGCATGACGACCTCTCCACTTTCATATTCCCATCTTTCTTTTTTGCTTGCCTCAAGCTGGTAGGTCTCTACTTTCTCCTGTCATGTGTGGCACTGCTTGCCTAGGTGCTTGCATGACGGCTTTCCGCGCTTCTATCTTAATTTTCCTGCCGGCATGTTTGACCACCTCTCTACTTATATCGTTCCTGTCAACTTGCATGAAAGCGTCTTTGCTTCCATATTTCCTGCCGGTTTGCATAACGTGTTCTCAGCTTCCATCTTCGCTGTTTGCTTGCACGCCGACTTCCCACTTTTGTCTATCTTGCCGGCTTGTATGACTCCTTTCCGCTAGCTTCCATCTTTCCTGCCTGCATGTTGAGGGCCTCTCCAGCTTTATGAATCTTTTCTATTGACTTGCATGAAAGCTTTTCCGCTTCCATGTTTTCTGTTGGTTTGTATGACGTCTTCTCAAGTTCCATCTTTTCTGTGCATGCACGATGACTTTCCACTTTCCTCCGCTTTTGTCCGTCTTGCCTGTTTGCATGACGGGTATCGGCGCTCCCATCTTTCCTGTCTGCGTATATGACGGCCTCTCCAGTTTTATCAATCTGTTCTATCTGCTAGCGCGTCATTAGCCCGTCTGCTTGCAGAAAGTCCGCTTCACTTTCATCTTCCGTGTCTCCTCACATAACGACCTTTCAGTCTTCATCTTTCTTATCTCTCTGCATGTATGACGTCTGCTCCAGTTTTATTTTTCTGGTTTTCTTTTCTGTTTTCATATGCTTGGATATGGGCTTTTCCTGGACCAAATAGAATGTTTTTGCCTTTCTAAAATGTGAAAAGCAGAGTCATTAGAAGGATAGAGTTTACAACATTAAAAAACAAAGACTTCCTCACATGGAATTTCTAGTAGAATTTTCAACATATTCACTATAGCAATACATTATGAGTTAACGTTTCTATAAAATTCTTCCTGGGTGGGAATTTAGTAGAAAAAGTTCTGTATAAAAAACTGAATGGGCTTACGCTTATTTGCGGCTGGACATATAAAACTATATATAGAAATGAAAAAAAAGTATGAATTTATTTATTTAAGTTAAAATTTAAGTACAACTTTACATAGTTTACTATTACAAATTTTGGATACTTTTGGTTTAAGAACTTTCAAAGTACAAATATATATATATATATATATATATAGTCAAAATTGTTTTAAATGGTTGATCGTGGAATACTGAAAGAACAATGAAAGGCTCATTAAAAGCTAGAACACACATGAATACACGAGAAGTCCTATATCAAAGTAGACATACATACGTTAAATTTCTTTCCACTTTCATCTTTTTTACTTAAATGTAACAGCCAGTCTCATCTTTTTTACTTGAATAACAACCATTTCTAGCCGCTTCACTTTTATCTTTCTGTTTATTTATATGATGGTCTTTCCACTTTCATCGACGAATTCATGATTGAAGGTTTTGCTACATCATATATCCTATGAATATATGCATGCAAGCCGCAGATATCATCGTTCAGACAGTCTTTTTATACGACGTTTCTTTTTATCAATAGAGCCTGGGTTTAGTCTAGATGATTTTTTACTGGGCCCCGGCATGCCACTGGAGCCTGTGGAAGTGGCATCCTGCATTAAGCTATATAACATAAAGATCTTCGATGGCAAAAAAGAACTGGTATAGGACAGACGTAGCTGCATATTCTCCTGTACATCTGGAGGATAGAGGTAACAGGCCCACCAGTAGGTTCAAATTTGTAGTCAATCCTGCGTCCGTGTATGCAGCTAAGCAGCAGCTTTTTGACTGACCTTGCTACGAAAATTAGTGTACTCTGCATGCACAGTTCAATCATCCAACTTCAATGAAGCTTCTATCTGGACACGTGGTAAGAGAATCAAACCTTCAGGCCAGAAGTCCTACATCAAGATAAACCAGACGTTGAACTTCTCTCCACTTTCACCTTTCCTGCTTGAATAACGGCCTCTCCACTTTGATCGTTCTGTCTGTTTGCATGTCGGCCTCTCCACTTTCATCTTTTTGTCTGTTTTTACATGACGGCCTCTTCATTTCCATCTTTCTGTCTGTTTGCATGGCGGCCTCTCCACTTCCATCTTTCTGTCTGTTTGCATGACGGCCTCTCTACTTTCTTCTTTATGTCTGTTTGCCGGACAGCCTTTCTAGTTCCATCTTTCTGTCTGCTTGCATTGCGGCCTCTCCACTCTCTTCTTTCTGTCTGTTTGCATGACGGCCTCTCCACTTCCATCTTTCTATCTGTTTGTATGACGGCCTCTCCACTTTCATCTTTCTGTCTGTTTGCACAACAACCTCTCCACTTCCATCTTTCTGTCTGTTTGCATGACAGCCTCTCCACTTCTATCTTTCTGTCTGTTTGCATGGCGCCTCTCTACTTTCGTCTTTCTATCTGTTTGCACGACGGCCTCTCCGCCTCCATCTTTGACATTTTGTCTGCTTGCATGACCGCCTCTCCACTTTTATCTTTCTGTCTGTTTGTATGGCGGCCTCTCCACTTTCTTCTTTTTGTCTGTTTGCATGACGGCCTCTCCACTTCCCTCTTTTTGTCTATTTGTATGACGGCCTCTCCACTTCCATCTTTCTGTCTGTTTGTATGACGGCCTCTGCACTTCCATCTTTCTTTCTTTCTTTCTTCTTGCACGACGGCCTCTCCACTTTCATATTCCCATCTTTCTTTTTTACTTGCTTGGTGGCTCTCTACTTTCCTCTATCGTGCGCTGTCAAACATGACGACTCTCCACTTTTGTCTATCTGGCCGGCTTGCATGACTACTTTCCGCTAGCTTCCATCTTTCCTGCCTGCATGTTAAGGGCCTCTCCAGTTTCATCCTATCTGCTAGCCCGTCTGCTTACAGAAAGTCCGCTTCACTTTCATCTTCGTTGTCTCCTCACACAACGACCTTTCAGTCTTCATCTTTCTTGTCTGTTTGGGTGTATGACGTCTGTTCCAGCTTCATTTCTCTGGTTTTCTTTTCTGTTTTCATATGCTTGGATGCTGGCTTTTCCTGGACTACAGAAAATGTTTTTGTTTAGGTTTTTACCTTAATTCCTAAAATATGAAATTTAAAGCAGAATCATTAGGAGGAGGATGGAGAATGGAGTTTACAACATTTGAACAAAAAACAACAAAGACTTCTTCATAAGAAATTTCTAGCAGAATTTTCAACATATTCACCATATAGCAATATATTGTGAGTTTACGTTTCTGTAAAGTTCTTGTTAGGAAGAAATTTAGTAGGAAAACCGAAACGACTTACGCTTATCAAAAGCCCTATTTACAGCTGGACATATAAATTATAGATAGAAACAAAAGAAAAAAAAATGTATGAACTTACGTAATTTCAGTTATAATTTATGTGTTTAAAAAGAAAAAAAGCAACAGAGGCAAAGACGGACTTAAAGATACATGTATAAATCCATGTATGATACTGAGGCAGACAAACAGAGACCTACAGACAGACAGGCAGACAGACAGATAGACAGACACAGAAAGGTAGAAGCAGATGAAAACTAGAATAAAACAGACATTTAAAAAGACAGAAGATTAAATTTCAATCATACCGATTCATACGCCGACCTTCTATCTGTATCAGTCATTTGGCCGAAGGCGGACCAGGTTGAGAGTGCAAATCAGGTGGGAGACCGGTTTCTGCGACCACAGATCGATGGAGACATGTTCAACAAGAATAAAAAGTAGAGAAGGGACAGGAAGAGTTAGAAGACATATGCATAATATAAACACACGTACATCGTACACATACAGACACACACACACACACACACACACACACACACGCATAGTGTCACACACACACACACACACACACACACACATACATACACACATACACATACACATATACACACACACACACATACACACACACACACATACACACACACATACACACACACACATACACACACACACATACACACATACACACACACACACACACAGAGAGAGAGAGAGAGAGAGGGAGAGAGAGAGACATACACACACAGAGACACACACACATATACACACACATACACACACACACACATACACACACACA
>JAHBMJ010003685.1:0-24642 GCA_018398765.1 Chromera velia | reverse complement strand
ACACACACATACACACACACACACATACACACATACATATACATACACACAACATACACATACACACACACACACACACACACACACATATATATATATATACATACACATACACATACATACATACACATACACACATACACATACACATACACACATACACACATACACACACACACACACACACACACACACATATACACATACACACATACACATATACACACACACATACACACACACACACACACACACACACACACACACACACACACACACACACACACACACACACACACACACACACACACACACACACACACACACACACACACACACAAACACAAACACAAACACAAACACACACTAGTAGTAGTAGTCTACATTTGACAAAGATAGATAAAGAACTTTAAAAAAAAAGTGATAGAACTTAAATTGTTTTGAATAGTTATGAATGGTTATAGAATAGTATAAGAAGAAACCAGAACTCCTATATGAAGATGAACATGCAAACGCGTGCAAACGTTGAACTTCTCTCCACTCTAATTATAATTCATCTTTCCTTTTTTTTTGACTATACAGATTTTTAGTGTTGCATTATATGCATGTCGCTCTACGCAGTTTTTAATTAACTAGTCTTTTCACTTAACTATACTTAACTAATCACTCACGCCCAGTCACAGTCGCTCTCCTCCTCAAGAGCCTGTATAGCAGCCACGCCTCCCGCTGTAGTTAATGACATAGCCTCTGTCTTCGTCGTCGCCCGGGTCCCTCTTGCTTTCCTGATGCATGCTGATGCTGCTCTAAGCACTGCTATCTGGAACCCTGCTTTTACTGCTCCTACTATTTTACTTAGTGTAGCCCCATTCTTTTTCACCAATCCCCACACTATTCTTCTCACTAGAATGCGGGCTTCCTGCTTGAATGACGAACTCTCCAGTGTCTCCACTTGTATCAGACTTTCTGTCTGTTTGTGTGATAGTCTTTCCACTTTCATCGTCCAGACTCCAGACAGTCTTTTTGCAAGACGGCCCTGAGGATTAACAGAGGGTTAATTTGGTCTAGACGATTTTTTGCTGGGCCCCGGCATGCCACTGGAGCTTGTGGAAGTGGCATCCTGCATAATGCTATAGGCACGCCGGGCAGTGCGTCAAATCCCTTCCTCAGATGAGCTTTCATTTGGGTGATGCAATCCTCCTTAATGGACATGCAGCACCGTTGGCATGTCATGACCATTTTACATCAAGGGTCAGATTAAGGCTTTCGCCCTGTTTGAACGCGTAGCGTGAAGGTCGCCCGCTTCAAGTCTTGACCGGTCGCTGAGACAGTCAGAATGATTCCGAAGCACTTCTTTTGTTGTCTGCCTGCATTATTCCTGTTCCTCAGGGAAGCTCCGCTCAGCTCGGCCTTCTCCCTCACCAGAGCCCCACGTCTGCATTCGCGTGCTTCCCGTGTCTCTGCAGTCGGCACAGAGTCAGGTGTCTCGAAGGCTGCGGAGACGGAGACGGGAGGCTTGGTTGGACAGAAGGGCGGCACATCTGTAGTTTTCTTCTCTGCCTCTGACCTCAGAGTACACGACCACTTCGCTCTGTCCTCTGCCGCACAAAACTCCAAAGAGTTGCTCCCCGTCTTTGTGGCAGACCCCCGTGACCTTGTGCTCCTCCCGCGCCCGTCTCTTCGCCTGCTCAGAGACGCCCTCATATCTCTGCGCGACGAATTGCGCTCCAGGGGATCGGACCTTCTGGTCCTTTCAGGGTCAACAAAAGATGTGGTTAGGGAAGTTTTGAAGAGGGGAGGGGGGGGCGTGACGGACGTTTTTGTCCATGCCGATGTGACCTCTGACGCCCGCCGTCTCCAGAAAGAGGCCGAGGCTGCCCTCAAGGAATCCGCCAAGGGCGCCTCCCCGTCTCTGCACATGTGGGACGTCTCCCTGTTTCCCTTCCCCCTTCCAGAAAAGGAGACGGGAGCAGAGGGAGAACCGGGACTGGGAGACGACCGCTTAATGGTCAACCTCCAGTCCTCGGCCCTGCAGATTGCAGAATTCCTCGATCCCAAGTATGAAGTATTCAACAAACTGCAAGAGAAGCAGGCGCACGGAAACAGACAGACGGGTCCCCTGCCTGCGCCAGAGAGGTTGCCTGCACTTCCCGTCTCTGCAGCTGCAGTGAAAGCTGCCGGGAAAGAGGTGGACCTCGAAAGTCGTGGCTCCCTTGTTCGTCTGGTGGAGTCTTCTGAGGTGGGAAAGGGAATGAGTGAAGAGACGGCACGAGCGTGGAAGGCGACTGATGGAGAAGACGCGACTCGTTTGTTTGGAACACCAGAGTCCCTCTTTGACCTCCAGTCAGAGGGGGCCAGTGGAAAGGGAGGAGTGCAGTTTGGGGAGGGATGGGCTTTGGGATTGCTGTCCCGTTTGGTTGAGGGTGTGCCTGAGGAGGTTCTTTTGGAGAACGGGAGGGAGACGGGGGGGTACCTGGAGAGGCTTTTGTCAGCAGAGAAGGAGACAGCGGAGATGTCTTTGGGGTTGGAGGAGAGTGCATCTGCATGGGCAGCCAGGTGTTTGAGGAAGTCCGAATCCGACTCTGAGACTGTCAAAGCTCTGTCGGACGTTCTGTTCAAGGGTGAGGCGGCAGTCCGTTTGATCGGCCAGGCTCTGTCCTTCGGGTGTGTGTCTCCCAGGATGGTTCGAAAGGCTGTGGGGGGAGAGGGGGGAAATGGTTTTCTTTCCAAGATTTCGCAGTTTTTGCGTCCTGCCTCTGTGGGGGGACCGTATTTGAAGGAGACAGTGGAGTGGAGGGAGTGGCACAGGCTGCTTGCTTTCCGGGATATTCGTGAAAGCAGCAAGCAGCTTGAGAAAACAGGGGGGGACGGGATTGAATACAGTTATTACAGGTGGCAGGGTAACCTTGTGAGGTATTGCAGATGCCCCCCCAGCAACCAGAAAGCGGGCTCCCCGAAGAGACCGAAAATAGTCTTGGTTCACGGATTCGGTGCCTCGTGTGAGCAGTATTCCAAGTTGATGCCTCTGCTGGCAGCGGAGGGCTTTGAGGTCTTTGCGCTTGACCTTTTGGGGTTTGGCCATGCAGAGAAACCTAGGCTGACCTATTCCCAGTATCTATGGGAAGGCCAAATTCGGCATTTCGTCCTCTCTCTGGTCGGTGGGGACGCCGTGCTGGCAGGTCTGTCTGTCTGTTTGTCTCTCTTTCTCTTTGTCTGTTTGTGAACGACTTAGATGGGAGAAAATGAAAAGACCGACAACTTTGCCGCTTCTCGTTTCGTTTCAGTTTGCGCTGCCCCCCCTTCACTGAGAACAGAGCACATAGGACAATCAGGCAGACGGACTGGCAAACGAATACTCCCAGACACACGCAAAGACACGACACAAGGGCTCCCGAACAAAAGGAAGGAAGGAAGGTTTCCTTTGCCAATAATACAGACAAAGTGTCAATTTGCTTCGTGGAGTTCCGTATTTTCTTGCCCATGTGCACGGTCTCAGGGCGCTTTTTTCTTCTTCTGCTGCTGCTCTCCTCCTCCCTCCCTCTGTGTGTGTATGTGTGTGGGTGAGTGCGCGCTCGCTGATATGTGTCGATTCATTTCCGTGTCCATGGCTGACCTCTATCTGCTGTCTGTCTGTCTGTCTGTCTGTCTGTCTGTCTGTCTGTCTCTGTGCAGGGAACAGCATCGGAGGCTACCTGAGCATGGGGGCAGGTGCTGACTTGGGGGGTGCCTCTCGGGGTGTTGTTCTTTTGAACTCTGCAGGGAGGGTGATCGAGAGTGGGGCGTTCGAGGAGGAGGAGAGGGAAAGAGGGTGCTCAGTGGAGACGGCAACGAGGGAGTACAAACAGAGGGGAGACAGCATTGGGCCCTTCAAACCATTTCCAGAGAGACTGCTCAGAGCGTTTGGGGCTGCACTGTTTGTTTATCTTTCAACCAGCACAGAAAAAATCGTGAAGAGCGTCTATCCGGTCTTTCCGGAAGAGGCAGAGGGCGGATTGGTCAGTCAGTCAATCAAGTCTGTAGACAGAGAGAAGAACCACAACAGACCGATGAAAAAACAAGAGCAGCAAGAGAAAGAGAGACAGGAAAGCAGGAAGAGCGAGAGAAGCAACCACCTGATATCTGAGAGAGTCTTCTTTTTTAATCCTCTCTGGAGATCTCTTCCATAGCTCGAAAGTCGTCTCACAAGAAAACAGAAAGACGCCCCTTTGCAGTTTCATTTCCTGTCTCCTGCGTCGTCACTGGTTGATGGAAGAAACCAGATTCACCAGTTCCTCCTGGTTTCTTTTCGTTCTTCTTTCCCTTATCCCTGTGGACGCCCTTTCATTACTAACAGTCCCTTCGAGCGGTTGCCATCCTCTTGAGTCGGAATAGGAACATCAATTAATGCATACAAAGGCTCTGTTTACATGTGCACGTACTCATCTGTTCTGCATGCCCTCTGTGATGCCAAATGTGTGCACACAGGTTGACGCCATTCTGAGGGACGCAGGCGACCCTGGAGCCATCGGGGTTATCGCCTCAGGGAGGAAGCTGCCCCCCCAGCGGTGCCAGAACGAACTGCTCAGACGGTTTCCGGGGCCGGTGCTGGTCTGTCAGGGAGTGAAGGACCCTCTGAACGATGCTCCTGCGAGAGCCCGACTTTTGGGGAGGGCTGCCAGGGGTGATGGGAGTAGTGCAGGAGTGACGACAGTTCATGAGCTTTTGGCAGGCCACTGCCCTCATGACGAGGCCCCCGCTGCTGTTGCGGCAGCCATCGTGGAGTTTGTGCGGGATGTAGAGGGAGGAGGTAGTGGGAGGAAGGCGGAGAGGTGGATAGCAGAAACATTGCCTGAGGAGACTTCGGGGAGTGGGTCTGTTGAGAAGAAGGGGGAAAGGGAGTCTGACCTTGTGGCTGCATGAGTGTGGCATGAGAGGTAGGAAGAGTTTTTTGGACTGTCACCATCATCATCATCATGATTGTTTGGATCGCTATCGTTTCTTTCTTTCTTTCTTTCTTTCTTTCTTTCCTTCCTTCCTTCTTTCTTTCTTTCCTTCTTTCCTTCTTTCTTTCTTTCTTTCTTTCTTTCTTTCCTTTCTTTCTTTCTTTCTTTCTTTCTTTCTTTCCTTCCTTCCTTCCTTCTTTCTTTCTTTCTTTCTTTCTTTCTTTTCTTTCTTTCGTTCGTTACTAGAAGGTACGTGTGGTTCCTCCTCCGGCCTCCTACGTGACATGCGTGTTTGTATGCATACTTCGGAAGGGGGCTTTCAGAAGAAAGCTCGAAGGATGGTTCATAGTCTGAATCATAGATGGATCCGTATACTTACTTGCACTCTCGCATCCCTGTACTTAATTGATTTCGTTCCGGAAGCACATCCATCAATCTTCACAGTCGGTCTGTCTGGACATTTTGTGTGAGACGCAAGCAAACGGCAGATCGTTGCAGTCTTCGTTCTTTCAGTTGAACTAGAATCAGTTCTCCCCTCAAGACAGTCAACTGATAGACCCTGCACAGAGTCCATCGATCTGTTAATTGTGTTGATAGTGAATCATCGGAGAATGTTCTCGTTTCCCCGCACGATCTTGAGAAGAATCAGACGAATTCGATCACGTCGACACCCGAATTTGTCTCACCCATCCCCGCCGAAGCATGCATGCAGTCAGTCCGTAGTGAGTCACGAAGCCTGGCTGCATGGAAAGTGTGCATGCTCCGCTTTCCTTCCATCTGTCTTTTAATTACAGTCACTGTCAAGCGACATGCAAGTGCCTCAGCAAAGAAGGGGGTGCTGGCTCCGCTCGCTGCATGTTTGTACAGGAATTCGAAAGCAGTGTTCGCGAGCTTCTTGTGGAATTTACAGTAGTATGCTGAGTAGTATTCATGCCAGTTCTCCAATAGTAGAAGTATGTGCATTGTCTGATTGCCACTGACTGAATGTTGTCCGAGAGTCCTTGAGTCTAATGTTAGACTATAGGTGTCAGATGCAGTGACTGACAACTTGTTTTTCTTCTTCGCATCTATAATTTGAAAGAGACTTCGAACTTGCGTGAAGCTCTTCATGAACCTACTAACTTTAATTGAATTAATTAATGGTATTTAGAATTGAATTAATTAATGGTTTGTAGATTTTAGCAAGGTATTTGACAGAGTACCGAGAAAGAAAATGATAGAGAGACTTAGAGAGGAGGGAGTTAGGGAGAAAGACGTGTGCATGATTCACTCCATATATATGAATGTGTGGGGAAGGGTAGATGGGTCAGATTGGGTCTTTCCTGCCAGTGAAAGTGCAGGGGGGGCATTGACTTAAAGTTTGTTCCTAGCATCTGGCCTATGCGTCTTTCATCTCTTCCTTCTGTCCTGGTTATTGCTCTCGCTGCTAGCTCTCTCTCTCATGCGACCTCATACTTGATGCTCCTCCGTCGGAATGCCTTCTTCGGCATTTGCTAAGTACTTTCTATCCCTCAGTCATAAAAGTGCAGGGGTTACTAGTAAACAGGAGGATCCACTTTCTCCTCTTCTTTTTCTTTTGTTTATTAATAATATTTATTCTGCTTTGAGTGTTGAAGGGAAGGAAGTAGAAAACGGCTTAGATGGGGAATCAGATACGGATGAGAGACAAGGGGGAGAAGAAGACGGAGAGAAGACGGAGAAGACTGCAGAGTTGCTTGACCCGTTGTTGACCTGTCAGAGTTAGCTCACTGGCCAACGTCTAAACAACTCAAGGACAGTAGTCTAAAAATCGTTTTTCCACAGTGTTGTCTCTTCTTTTTGTGCCGTCTTGGAGCTTCAGGAGTGACCCCAGGCCAGATCGACCAGGATGTCAACATGGGCGAACTGAGATTCGGAAAGGTCAGTCACGAGTGAGGTCACTATCATTTGGTGACATCCATACTCTACCATTGAAGCTTGCCACTTTACCATTGATGTTCAACCATTGAGCATGCTTCTGATGACCTTATCTTTTACAAAAGCTTGCCACTTAGCAACTCGCTACTCGTTTTTTGATGTTGACCTAGCTTCCAGCAACGGTTCGGTCTTCACACCCTCTGAATCACAAAACACACACCAGGACCGTCTATCTGTTTCTTTGTGGGAACCTTTGTAGTCCAATGTGTTTGTCTTGGTCTTCTTTATGCTTTTATTTATGCAGAAGGAACTCCTAATACCACAAGCAGTGCTGTTTTCGTTTTTCTGGAATTTAACTGGATCTGCCCTCCCTGGAATGACCGGTGAGTTTGTCATTTGTGCCCGCTTTGCAGAGGAAGGAGAAGGCTTCCCCAAAGTCTAAAAAGCTGAAAATTATCTTACTATGGATGTGTTCCACCAATTTGTTGTAGCTTTGAAATCTCAGTTGGCCGTTTTGCGTATTGGTTGATTTTCATAGAGATGCACACACATACAGATAAACATACAGACCGCTGCACACTATCAGACCTTTGACCTCAATTTTCTCTTCACTCCGCTTACTGAGTATCAACCACCATGTTACTCGAGAGAGTCTAACCTAAGCTGCTTGCTGCGTAGCTTGTTTTTTCTTTCTTCTTTGTGCTGCAAATCTATATGGTTCTTTCGTCAATGCAGAATAGCATGTGAATGTTTGCGTTTTGATATAAATTTTATATGTATTCACTTACATTTGGGTGATTTTGGCATATACATCAAAATAAAAACGAGTCTAACGGTTTGCGTTTGGCATGAGATTTCCAGGAACGACGTGTTGATGAAGTCATTGTCAATGTGATGATGTGTTGACTCTTTTAAAAGGGGAGGTTAGGAGGGCGAAGCCCCCCTTATAGTTTGGCCTTCTAAACGTTTTAGAGCCCATTTTCTACGCAAAGTTGATTCTTTAAAAACATGAAATTTTTATAAAAAGTTTTTAGTTTTATGAATAATACTGTTTGCACTAGGTTTTAGCCTCGTACGCTTAAAATTTTATGTCAGTATCGAAATTATCGACGATACCGCCTTTTTTTGGAACGTTAAATCCCGATACGATACCGATTCGATACCGATACGATACGATAGCTATCCTTAGGCTAAAGTAGGGTAGGCAGGGACCTCAGGCGAGTCAGGCCTAGTTAGGTGGGCGCAACGCCCGTAGTCCACCAGCCCGGTGTGCATGGCGTACCATAGAAGCCCACCTTAATAAACTTAGGCGGGTAGGCTGCTCCTTTTTCAGCTTTAGATAGCATGATCAATCAATTTGGAATTTTGAATCAATTAATCCAGCAATGAATCAATCAATGAACTGTTCTTATATGTTACATAATATAATACTGCGTACTGTAATCCTACAATCAATGTATTTTAAAAATTTTATTTCAATATTTTTTTTTACGCATCAAACTTTAATACACATTTCAAAGTTAGTAATTACATCAACTTGAACTTCTCTAAATATAGCAACAAAAGTCTTTTTATTTTTGAAAGTGAGTTCTCAAGTATAAAAGTGGCATATGTTTGATCATTCTTTTATATTGGCATCAATCAATCAATCAATCAATTAATCAATCAAATATGCAATCAAGAAGTATAGAGTCAAGCTTAGACAGTGCGATTCTCACATAATGAGTCACATCTCGTGGATTGCGATTTAAAAAATCGAAACATCGCAGACACCTGCATCCACTTCGGCACGCGTCTTGACGCAAAGAACAAAAAGAAAAACTGCTTTGCCAATGAAATTGCCATGCGCACCACTTGTTGAATTCTCTTCACATGTTGTTACACGGGCTCCGGCTAACATGACGAGAACAGTGCCATGCAGACCCCTTGAAGTTGTATGATCGATAGATCGACCACTGGATGCAGTCAACCTATTTTCTCTCGGCCAGCTCCAGTCCTCCCCTCTCATTATCATTCCCCCTCTCTCTCTGTGTCGACACCCCCGTACCACTCGGCACCCCACGACTCGACTCTGCCGTCTCCGTCCCTCCATCTGACCCCGGAAAGTCTGCTTCTGCTGACGTGACGGTCATGTCGTCAACAAACCGCCTGCTGAAAGGGTCCTCAAAGTCTCCTCCCCCCCCCTGTCCTACCCCCGGACCCCCACCCCCCCAGCATTCCGACGAGAGGGGTGATCGCGCAGCCTCCAGATCTCCCTCTTCCGTCTCCACTGTCACAAAACCAACAGGCCCAACAGGCTGAGTGCCCACCCCCCGGTCTACACGGGGCCCAGAGGCCCAGTCTGTCGGCAGGGAAGAAGGGCCCCCTGCACCTCTCTCCCGCATACTGTGTGCCGGGGTCTCTGGTCCCCCTCCCGCATCGTCCAGCAGGCGTCTCTCCGACATTCCCAATTCGTCCCTTGAGGTTCCCCCTCTTCCCCTCCCCTCTGCCCATCTGCGGAATCTCTGAACCGGACTCACAGATGACGCGCCTGCTCCTCCTCCTCTTCCCCGACGTGCTCCTGCACCCCCCACCATTTGCAGCATGCGCCCAGTCGCACCCAGGGAAGGCCGCTCTGGACGGACGGGCACGCCCAAGCAACAGGAAGAGAGAAGAGCAGCACGCGCACGCGCACAAGACACCTCCTCCTCCTCCCCTCCCTCTCCGTTGGCCCTCCCCTTCTCCGTCTGCAGATCTAGTGGATGCACAATCAAGACAACATCTGCAGTCTCTCTGCGTGCCCTCTCGACGGACAGGGCGCGCCTCTGCCGACGGGCCTGACGCCGTCTCCGCCGAGCACTGACTGCCTCCGTCAGCGCTCGAATCTCAGCCGGTCTGCTTGAATCACGCTCCTCAACTCCCGCCTGGGCAGCAGTCGAAGGCGACGAGGAAGACGAAAAATCAGACGCAGCAGGGGGTGTGCGGGGAGAATGGGGAGTGACGGGATCCGGGGGGGGGGACAGGAAAGAGGAGGGATGGGGCAACGCGTCTCCAGTCGGAGAGGGGGGTTTTTCGTCGTCGTCTGTGTCTGCTTCTTCTCCTTCTGCTCCGGCGGCATGGCTGTGAGTCTCGGTCTGGGAAGAGGGCTGATCTGCGGAAGGCTTCAGTTTGCACCCACACAAAGCGCGCAGAGACAAAAAGACAATCAGTTGAGGCACCAGTCTCTGGGGATTTTCGAGGTCCTGCAGGCAGGCAGGCAGGCAGACGGAATTAAAGACAGGAAGAAAGATTCATGCGGAATCTTTAATCTATGCGGATGGATGAACAAAATTCATACATGGGGCAAATCTTACACACAATACATTCCCCTGCGTGCATATTCCCCCGCCTGCAGGCAGTCATGCATGCAGAAAGGAAGAAAGGGCCCAATTCAAGAATTTCATCCTCTCTACCCATGCAAGCTGAACGATCTCAAGAGTAATTGTCTCTTTCGACCATCCGACCTACCTCTCCCTTCCTGTTTCTCTCCCTCTCCCTCCCTCCCCCCTATGTGTGTGTGTGTGTGTGTGTGTGTGAGAGAGAGAGAGAGAGAGAGAGAAAGAGAGAGAGAGAGAGAGAGAGAGAGAGAGTCGCTGTGTGACTTTGCATATGTGTCTGAAGACACAGAACGGAAAAGGATCCAGCAAGGACTGGGTGGAGGGAGGCTCCGTTAGAGAGACACAGAGCAGAGACTTACCCGCACTGCCTCAAGAGAGAAGGCGCCGCCCCGAGATGTCAAACGTGGCGCCGCCGCCCAGGAAATAATCACCAGCGATGCCAAGTCAGACAGCTGGTCAAGGGCAAATCCAGGGATGACCCACCTGCAGATACACAAACAGAGAGACACAGGCAGATGACTGACTTCCAGGCAATTGCAGATTTTCTACTCAGAGACACATAAAGGGAAATCCTGCCAATGAGCTGGAGACGGAGGAGAGGAGCAGTCAGTCGGCTTTCATGGGATTTTAAAAGTCTTTGCATCTTTGCCCCCTAGCTCCTCTTTTTCCTTTCTTCCTTCCGATGCATGTCTCTCTGCGTGCATGGAAAGCTGGTTGACATCTTGTTGCTTGCTGAATCGTTTTTTGTCAAGCGTTCGGATTGCCATACTTCTTTGCTCTCCCACAATCTTTGCGTGTTCGTGCCCACGCTCAAATACCGATCGATGTATGTTTCGATCGAATCGTCTTGTTGACAGAAAGCTGCTATCATTTGACTGACCCAAATGCATGCGGAAAAAGTCCGCGAAAGACCACAGCAGAGACAGTCAAGACAGCAGCGCTCCAGATGCAGCTCTTGAAAAGTCTTTCCTTCCCCTTCAACCCCGCCAACTCCCTGTCTAGCTGAGACACCCGTCTCATCAAGGGACCGTTCCCGAACCCGCCTCCCCGAGTCCCCTGGTTCCCCCTCTGTCTTTCCCTGTCTCCCTGACTCTCCCGAGTCCTCTCTCTTCTATTGCTTCTGCTCCCGTTGCTGGAAAGTAACGCTGTCCCGAGGTCATCTCCGTTCTCCTCTCCTCCCCTTCTTCTTCTCTCTTCAGGAGACGTGGAAGAATTGGAGTTACTCCTCCCTGGCCGGGGCGGGAGGGGCGGACTAGAGGGGGGTCTCTCCCTTCCCGTCTCCGCCTGGGAGGAGGATGTTGGAGGAGGGGGCGGGCGGTTGGCCTCTGCCGCTGCTGCTGCTTCCGTGGCTGCTACTGACATTTGGAACTGCGCGAATTCTCTCATCTCCAGGAGGAGCTGCTCTACGTCTTTCACGTCCCCGATTGACCTCACGGCAGCGTATCGGACCGTCAACAGCCAGCAGACGTGGAGGAGCGCCAAGATGGGAACGTTGGTTGCCGGTTCTGGAGAGAGTTGGGAGGCCGCAGCGCAGACGTAGATGGTGCCTATGGCTGCGGAGACAGTGGAAGCCTTCCTGCCCGTGAGGGTGTAAGAAGTCACACAGAGGCCGTGTGCGACGACGAGGATGAGGGAGAGGGAGGTCGTCTTCCATAGAGTCCAGAGGCCCGTGTACATCACAAAGAAGAGACGCGCAGGGAGACGGTTGAAGTACGGACACTGCAGAGAGAGGATCAGACACGGGGAGGTGTACACAGATTCTCTCTCAACTTTGTACATATGTATACGCGTGTACATGAGCATGGACAAAAATGCAGAAAGAGGAAGAAAAATGGAGGATTGTGTGTCGAATTTGGTGTCTCGTTAGGGGGGGGGCGGCTCAGAGGACAGAAGAAAAGAACAGAAAACAAAAAATCATGCAGCCTCGGGGCTTCTCTGTCCGAGGACGAAGAATGTCTGCCGCATGGGGTTTGAATAGAAAGAGCAATTAAGAGACTGTGTGTGCACATGTGGATTGAGACTCTAAGAAAGGACAGGCTGGTTTTGTCAAGCCAATCAATTCGGCCATGAAGGAAGAGGGCAGCATTCCTCATCTCTCTCCCTCCCTTCACTTCTCCCTCCTGTCTTCCTTTCCTTTTTTTGTCTTGAAATCCTCCAATTCCTGCGGAAGGCTGACCATCATCCAGAGTGCGAATGTGGTGCTGCAGAGCCAGAGTTTGAGCGTTGCCGGGAGAAAAAAGAGCCGGTGGAGAGGGGTCACCTGCAGGCACGCAGTCAGTTGAGAAGAAGGCAATGCATTGGAGAAGAAAGGAAAGGAGGGAGAAGCGAAACAACCATTTATTGCCGATCCACCCACTTCTCTTTTTCTTGTCCGCACAAACGAGCGTTCTTTTTGGGAGGCGGGCCCTGAAATACAGCCATACGCAGAAAAACAAACAAAGAGGAGTGGAGCCTGTGGGAGAGTGAGAAGGAAACCAAGCAGACAGACAGACTATATGTTTCTCCTTCTCCCTTCTTTTCTTCATGAACAATGCAGACAGACAGACAGACAGACAGACAGACAGACAGATAGACAGACAGACAGACAGACAGACAGACAGAGACAGACAGACAGACAGACAGACAGACAGACAGACAGACAGACAGACAGCGCACCTGCAGCCTTCTACGGACGCCAAAGCAGAAGATCTGCACTGCCCAAACGACGCAGAAAGAGAGCCAGAGAGGAAACATCCCGAAGGCCATCCACCCAAGACTCCAGTACACAGAGCACTTCCCCAGTTCCACAGTCAACCCGTCGATAGACACACGGAAGACGGGGGGGCCGTGGGAAGGTAAAAGGCTCGTCCCGTTGCTTGTGCTGTTGGTCTCTGTGTCACTCGAATTGGTGGCGGCGCCCTCCTCTGAGGAGGTGCTGTTGGTCCCCTCCTCTGCCTCGCTGTCTCCCAGCACAGGGGGCTCAAAGGGAATCTGCACATCCCCTGGCCCAGGGGCACTCGATACAACCCCCTCCACCTCCGTCCCCGGATCCCCAGCCACAGACACGTCCTCTCCTGTCTCTCCCCCCCCCGACGTGCCAAGGTGACCCCCCACCCCCCTGTCCAACACGTCCCGAAGCGCATTCACGTCTTTTGAAGGGATCCCGTTCCCCCCGGCTTTTCTTTGTGCCGAGGATCCCTCTATAGCATCCTCCTTTGGCGGCGCGGGCCCCGGAAAGACCCCTTCCCTCTGAGTCCCTGAGTCCAGTAGACGTTGGACACCGTCTACTCGTGGCATTTGGACTTGATCTTCCCTCCTCAGGGCTTCTCTACCAGCAAATGTAAAGGGGTGGCGCGCAAACACCCCCTTCTGCATGCTCCGACCCCCCAGCACCTCCAGACCCCACTCCATCAAAGTGGGCGCCTCCTCGTGTCTCCCTTCGCCCTCCGGCACAGCATCGGAAGAAGAAGAGGCGCTGCATGCAACCAGTGGCAGCCCTGCCACCCAAAAGGCAGTCAGGACAGAAAGAATGCTCATGGATTGAAGACAGCAGCCCAGCTCAAACGACTGCGGGAACTATGTTTAGCGAAGAGAGCTAGGTGTCAGCATCTTGACTGCTTCCTCTGTCTGGTGAGAGCTTGTCAGAGACACTTGAGACAGGAGAAAACACCTGCCATCAGGGTAAGACTGACTGTTTCTGTTCATGAAAGGAGACCCCGCAGACGCACGTGAGCACCTCCATGTACACTGAGCTGTATGGTCGCCTGGAAAGAGCGATCTGACAGTTTCCGTAGACAGCTATATAGATCGACAGATGACCGATATAGACTGAACTTTTGGAATCGGGAGACAAAAATGCGCACTTTGCGCTCGAATTGCGCGCGCGCGAGCTGTGCGGCTCGCGGAGGTGCGCGTTTTTGTCACGAGAGAGCGCGACATGCATCCCAGACAGCATCCGTCGACCAGACTCTTTGACTTTCACCCGCAGCAAGAGAAACTCCGCACCAGTTCGTCGTTAAACGGTCGTCCCCAAAGGCATTTGGCTGAAACCACGGTTCCCCCCCAGCCAAAGGCACACCTGATCGAGTGATGCGGGTTTCTCCCACCGCCTTCTTCTGCCTGCTCAGGGCCGTCTCTGTCTCCATGAGCATCTCCGTCTCACTTGCGAGACGGCCCTTCAGGGCCCACAGCGCGACCTCGGCGTTCCTCTCGAGGGTGCAGCCTCTAGGAGGAGTACTGTCGTCAAGAGGGCGCCAGGGCCCCGCACGCTCTTCGGTGAGGGGGGTCTTTGGGTCGGCCCCGGACAAGAAGGAGACGGCTGTGGCTTCTTCATCTCAGCGGGATGGTAGGTCTCTCTCTGCCCTCCCACCTTTGTCTAGACTCACCACCCCTATCTGCAAAGCTCACATCATTTTCATATTGCTGGTTTATATGCAGTTTTGAGTCTGTACACGATGAACTCGGCCACCGAGATCCCCATGTCTCCTGCCGTCTCCAAGGGCATCTCCGTCAAGGCAGCACCAGCAGGGTGTTCTCACTTGACCTGGCAGGTCAGGAAGGGGAAGGGGAAGGGGGAGGGCAGAGTTGTTGTGCTCTGTGTAGTGCCTTGTCCTGATGTTGAGGCGGTTCTTTGTGTCTGCTGGTCGGTCGGTTCGCTCTGCCATCTTGGAGAGAGACGGCAAGGACGCCATCGCGTTGACAGTCTGCATGTGGTTGGCGTTAAACCATGAAGAGCGGCAGGCAGCCGCAATCGCGTACGGATTCTATTCAACGTCCTTCAGACGTCCTGCCACTTGTTAAATGTCTGCCTTCCCGGCTATGTCTGTCTGTCTGTTCGCCCCTTCGTGTGTACAACTGCCAGTCTGCCTAGGCTTCTATCCGTCCGTCTCGCTCCCTCCCTGCAGGGCGATTTGCTTCTTCTGCCCATGATGGCAGAGAGCGGAGATCCCTCTGAGATTCGATTTCCGTGGGGAGACATGGACCAGAAGAGCGGAGGTGGGAGGGACAGGGACGGAGGGAGGGAGGGAGGGAGGGAGAGAAGAAAATCAAATGACTCGATCACGTACCTTCAATATGACGATGGAGTGATGATGAGGGATCGCACGAAGGCTCTGGAAAAAAGAATAAGCGTGTCACTGAGATGGAGTGTTTGGAGCGTATCGGAAGAAGATGAAGTGGAGGTTTATTTCTACTGTATGGGAGACCCTAAATGCAAATCGCACCAACAAGTGGCGTTCATAGTTGTGAGATTCTCGTATGCGTTTACGAGCATCATCACATCACTTCTTCCTTGGCTGCGGTGTGTGTCCTTCTGTGTCTACATGCATAGACACACTCATTCGATTCCCCTCCCTAAACGCGTGCAGGCCTTCTGATGGATCTCCTGGAGAGAGAGAAGAAAAACAGCGCCCCCCCTCCCGCCCCAGAGGATTCAACAAAGTCCAAGACCTTCTGTCTGCCTCAGGGAAATGTGGTCTCAGTCAGAACGGAAAGAGGGTCGAGCGACCCAAAAGACAGAGTGACGGTCGGAATATTCGGTGCATCGGACACGCAGAAGGAGGGGGGCAAGGGATACAGCGAAGTGTTTGCAGGCCTAGGCAAGAGCCTGGCTGAGGCTGCGAAGAAGGAGAAGGCAGAGACGGTTGCAGTCTCCCTGCCGGTCCCGAAAGGAATCTCTGAGAAGGAGACAAGCCAAATCGTCCAGACCTTCGCTGAGGTGGGTTCGAGGTTCGGCCATGCAGTTTCCTTATTTGGGATCTTCCTGTCGGTCTGTTTCCTGTTTGATCTCTGCCTATCTGTCCTCCAGTCGGTCTGGCTCTGTGCCCCCTTCCTTCCTGTCCTTCCGTCTGTTAGAGTTATCTCCATGTCAGTGTGGACGGTTTTGGCAATCACACGGCAGAACAACAACTCCGTCACTCATTAGGTTGGAGTTTTCAGCAGGGACGATTGGTATCTGTGTGTCGGCTTGTGCATTGGATACATGAGTGCAGAATTTTCTGTTGGCCCTCTGTGAAGACCGTCGTTTCCTGTTTGGCGAGAGGGCTGACGCTCCCCGGTGTCCCCTGAAGTCTCTCGAGATCTGGCTGCCAGAGGGGGGAGGCTCAGGTAGGGTAGAGGGAAAGAAAGATAGGGCAGGCAGGCAGGCAGGCAGGCAGGCAGGCAGTAGAAACTGTCCTCCGTCTCTTTGTGCTCCGTCTTGTGTGCTTTGTTTTTCTCCCTGCACGTCCATTTAGACCTGTGAGTCCCCCCCTCTCTCTCTGTTTGATGCAAGAGGCTGTCTTGCTCTGGAGCTTGCATTCATGCAGTCACAGTCTCTTGATCAGTTGTCCTCTTCTGCCTTCGTCCCTCTTGGCTCTCTCTCGCACCCCTTAATTTTTTCCTTGTGAAAAAACAAGAGAGGAGGGGAGAGGAGAAAAGAGCCGACGATCGAGTTGTTCCTCTCTAAGTTCTTCTCTTAACAAGACCAGCCACCTATGCGAGTTCGCCATTCCACCTTTCTTTTGTCCTCTCTCACTTCCTTTCCTTTCTCACCATCCTTGTTTTCTTTCTTTCTTTCTTTTTTCCTCTCCACATACAGGCGACACCATCAGCGCCCCAGCCAGCAGAGCCGCTGCTGTAGCAGACGGCGTCCAGGTGGCACGGGAACTCGTGAACGCTCCGCCCAATGTCTGCAATCCACAGTCACTCGCGGCGTACGCAGGTGGGAAGGAAGGAAGGCAGGGGTGCATGCCAAGTATCCATCCAGGCAGGCAGGGAGGCCCATGAGTTCTTCTAGCGGTTTGATTTTGCAGACTGGCGGGCATTGGTCATCCCTTAATTTGAGATTGATCACATTGGTGCTGTTTGACCTTTTTCTTTCGGTCTCTCTGCCTCTCTCTCTCTCTCTCTCTCTCTCTCCCTCTCTCTCTTTCTCTCTGCCTCTCTCCACATTCGTCTGCACTTCTCTCATGTTCGCACCGTCTCTGCCTGCGACCAACCTCTCGATCCCTGCAGAAAGCCTTGCCAAAGAGAACCCCGACGTGATGAATGTGAAGATTATGGACGAGAACCAAATCGAGGAGATGAAAATGGGCGCATACATGGGTCAGTCAGGGGCCCATCAGAGTAATCGTGTCTGTGTGTGTGTGTGTGTGTGTGTGTGTGTGCCTTGTTCCCCTTCATTCTCTGTGCTGCTCTCTCTACTTTCTCTGTCTGTCGGTCATGTGTGTGTGCCTGGACGGACGATTTCAAAGGGAGACCCAAACAACCCACTCGATTGGTCTCAAATGGATCCATCCCTCTAGGGCTGCTTTACGATCTCTATTCTGGGGACTTGCACGACGAATTGCATATCCGTACAGGATAAGAATCAGAGAGACTCGGCTTGACTGACGCTTCTTCTGCGTATGCGCTCAGGTGTTGCCCAGGGCAGCGTGTACCCCCCCAGGCTGATCCATTTGACCTACAAGCCCCCCTCTGCCTCTGGAGGGGAGAAGAAGGTGGCTCTCGTCGGGAAGGGCCTCACATTCGATTCGGGTGGCTACAACATCAAGGTGGGTGGGGTGATGGGGTGGTTGTTTGGTTTTGCTCTCTTTGCATCTTTACTTGCTTGCTTGTCTGTTATCGTCTTACCTTTATCTGAACGGCACGATGGGTCACAGCGCAACGATGTATGTTGTCGCATAGAATAGATGTTTCCTTCTTCGTACGGGCTGCCTCGTTCAGCAAAATTGTCTCACGTCACCTCTCCGGAGTATCCTGCTACCTAAGGGAATGCGTTAGAGGTCTCAAAGCTTCATCTTTCTGTGTGTCTGAATGCGTCTGTACGTCTCCCATTATCTGTGTGACCGTGCACGTGCAGGCAGGAGGAGGTTCAATGATTGAGTTGATGAAATTTGACATGGGTGGAGCTGCGGCTGTTTTGGGAACTGCGAAGGCCCTCAGTGAGTTGCTTGTGTGAAAGGGGTATTGAAGGGGATCGCGATGGAACGGAATCGGATCGGTGTTTTGCTTTTCTTATTTCTTTGATCGCTTATGCCCGTTTGGACCGATTCATTGCCGAAGTTTCATTCTGCGGCCAGATCTGTTTCGCTTTCAAGCGTCCGCATAGAGACAAATGTCTCAAAGAGACGTACTCTATCACAAGTGCACGCATGCACACATACGCACACGCACGGGCACACACAGAGAGACAGGGGGAGAGACAGAAAGAGCTACCTGCTTTCCAATTGTGCAGTCAGTGTCTTTCTGTACATTCTGCAGCACAACTGAAACCAGAGGGAGTGGAGGTGCACATCATCATCGCTGCATGCGAGAACATGATCTCTCAAACGTCAGTCAGTCAGTCAGCCTTCCCCGACCCTGCACCAATCGATCAGGTCGAACGGAATTACCTCATCCATTTCCATTGCATTCACTGGCACAGGATACACACGAGATAGACAATCTACACGATAGATGCCCCGCCCCTCTCGGGGTATTCACTTGCAACCATTATTTCTAACTGTGATGTCGCTGTTCCCATTTGATTCGGCGTTCCACTCCCTTCCATTGCATTGGAAGTCCCCAAACGCCGCGCCGCAGCCCTACCTGGCCTCCTCTTGGCTGCCCACCTCTGTGGTGTGCGTGCTGCCTTGTCAATATTTGTACCTCTTCAAGCCAGTTTTGTTTCTCAAATAGAAAAGGATCCCTGAGAAGAGAGGTTTTTTTCCTCGGTTAGCGTATATGTCCTGACACACTTTCAAACCGACGGTCCGAAAAATTCCAAGGGTCTGAAAAACAACGCTCCATTCATTTCTGTACACGGTATGAACGAAGCCTGGTTCCCTAGCTGGCTCCCGCTTTGTTGCTGCTCTTTCTGCAGAGCGATGCGTCCTGGTGACATCCTGAAGGCAGCCAATGGAAAGACTATCGAGGTGGGTGACGAAGGTGAGAACAGGAAGGACAGAAAGAGGGGGGGAAAAAGGCGAGACTTTGTGCACCCCAGAACAGGGAGGGGGGGAGGAGGGCGGAGGACAGAATTGAGGGACAGCAGCGAGGCAAAGAGACAAGCAAGCAAGCAAGCAAGCAAGCAAGCAGGGAAGAGGCGATGAGGCACAGAAGAACAAAAAAGGGAAGGAACAAAAGAATCGACTTTCTCTTTTTTTTGTGCGGAGTTTCACCATGCACAGATATATATCTGCATGCATGCTTCCCTCCCTCTGCATGTGCATGCAGGTGATCAACACCGATGCAGAAGGCAGGCTCACGCTTGCAGATGCCCTCTGGTATGCTCAGGAGCAAAAGGTCGGTGAGTCACGTTGTCGTCCGAGAGAGAGAGAGAAGGAATCGTCAGGTGTGGAGGAGCCGTGGGGGACCATCGATGAATTTCGGATAAGGGGGAGGTTCGTTGGGTGTCGATTTCGAATGCCCTTTTCCTCTTTCTCTCGCCTTTATGTTTTCTCTTCTCTTCCGCTGCCTCAGTGGACGATGTTAAACTACTGTGCATCTTTCCAGTTTCTGTTTCACTCCCCGATGCTGTTTCTGTCTTTCCCCTTAACAAACAAATATGCTGCAGCCTGAGGCGATCGTCGATATTGCCACCCTCACAGGCGCCTGCATGGTTGCACTCGGTCAGTCGAGCGGAGAGCAGAAGGAGGGGGGCAGGGGAAAGTGAAGTAGTTTGGGTTTTGCAAAAGAATGCATGTGCTTTTCGTTGTTTACAAACCAACTCTTCGTTTGAGTCTCGACAGGATGGTGTGCACATCATGAACAAAGTCTGCCAAAAAAAAGGGAATTCGTGCCTCCATGCTGCTTGGTTTCACCTGTATACCCCTGTCTGCTCCTTTCTTCTCCCTGTGTGTGCATCTATGTGTTAGAGACAACATGCAGGCTTTGTGTGTGTGTGCGTGTGTGTGTGTGTGAGCGAGTGACTTGTTGTCGGTCTGCAGGAAAGAAGTATGGAGGTCTGATGACTCCAGACGAGAACATGGCGACGGACCTCTTAAATGCGTCAGTCTGTCTGTCTGTCTGCCTGTCTGTCTGTCAGTCTGTCTGTCTGTCTGTCTGTCTGTCTGTCTGTCAGTCTGTCAGTCTGTCAGTCTGTCAGTCTGTCTGTCTGTCTGTCAGTCTGTCTGTCAGTCTGTCTGTCGGTCTGTCTGTCTGTCTGTCTGTCTGTCTGTCAGTCTGTCAGTCTGTCAGTCTGTCAGTCTGTCAGTCTGTCAGTCTGTCAGTCTGTCAGTCTGTCTGTCTGTCTGTCTGTCTGTCTGTGTCTGTTTCTTTGACTGTCCACTTGCAGTCACTGAGTGAAGTTGCGAGTAGCCAAGAGAGAATGGGTTGGTGCATGGATGTGTGATTTTATCACATTCATCTTTTCTCCTTTTGTTTGTTGATCTGCCGCAGCGCGGGTACCCGAAACGAATTGTTCTGGAGGTTGCCCTCATATTCATCTTTTCTCCTTTTGTTCGTTGATCTGCCGCAGCGCGGGTACCCGAAACGAATTGTTCTGGAGGTTGCCCTCACATTCATCTTTTCTCCTTTTGTTTGTTGATCTGCCGCAGCGCGGGTACCCGAAACGAATTGTTCTGGAGGTTGCCCATGGCCACGGGTGAATACAAAGAGTTGATGAAGAGCGAGGCGGCCAACCTGAGGAATGTCGGCACGAAGCCCTACGGAGGGGCCATCACAGCTGCAATCTTCTTGCAGGAGTTTGTCAGCGACAAGGTCAGTCGGTCGGTGGGTGGGGCAACAAGCTGACGAATATCTAGGTGTGGAAGGAATATTCACGGACGGACCCAGATGCACGTGCCGACGTGGGGAGCATTCAATTTTTCCACCTCTACGGTTCCCGTGAAGGAGAGGGTTCAGAAATCTCCAGCCATTGTATTCCCTCCCATTTTTCTCTTCCTGCAATTCCCTCCGAGAAGACCAGTAGTTCCTGGGGAAGGAAGAACGGAGAGAACCTTGAAGATGGAGAGGAACCGGGGGAGGCTGTAGTATTTATGCACAAATGCCTGCTTACCTTCTCGGTTGGTGTACGTGCCTCTCTCTCCCATCCGCTGTTTTGTTTTCCCTCCGTTCCATCCATTGTGATTCATTTGTCTGCTGTCTAATTCTGTTAATTGTTTTCCTTCTTTCATGGTGTGTGTGTGTGTGTGTGTGTGTGTGTGTGTTACCGTCAGGTCCCCTGGGCCCATCTGGACATTGCGGTGAGTGGGTGGGTGAAACAATTGAAGGAATTTCTCTGACATATCTCTCTTTCTCTCTCTCTCTGTTGGAGGGGGGGGGGGCGGGAATGGGTGTGCACGTAAGTGCGGATGAGTTGTCATCGTTCTCTGTCCTACTGCCTTCCCCGCAAGACGCTCCTTTCGCTTTGTGCCTCTTCCCTTTTTCCAAAAAAGAAGGAAGAAGACACGGGAAGGAGCGACAGAAAAGGAAGCAGGGGAGCGATCGGCCTCTCTCTTGAACTTCGCCTGTCTTTGTTCTTCCGGCTTGCGTTATCTTCTCGCAGTGTGTCTGTCTGCAAGATTCTCTCTCTCTCTCTCTCTCTCTCTCTCTCTCTCCTCTACCTCTATCTATCTTTCTATGGGTCTCTATGTATCTATCTGTATATCTATCTATCTGTCTATCTATTTATCTGCGTGTGTGTTTGTGGCTGAACGAACATCCGTGCAGGGTCCTGTGTGGGACGACAAAACGAACTCCCCCTCAGGGTTCGGTGTCAGGACTTTGGTAGAGTGGGTCACCCAGAAGTAAGGCGAATTAAGTGATCGATCGATTCAACTTCAATTTTTGCGGAGTCATACGAAGTCAAATGGCACTAAAGATCTTTCAGCATGGAAACGATCAAATGGTAGAATCAACATGAGTGTTTACCTAGTCTTAGTAGTAGCTGCAGCAGCAGCAGTCAAATAGATGGTGCATGGATCTTTAGAGATGCTCTGAGTTTCTGACGATCGAGGAGCCATCTGGCAGTTGGTGAGTACTGACTTGACAAGATTCCGAAGCTTCAGGCAAAGAACCTTTCTTATAAACGAGAACGTAAAACCTTCCCCTTCCTCTCTCTCTCTCTCTCTCTCTCTCTCTCACACACACACACACACACACAGAGAGAGAGAGAGAGAGAGGGAGAGAGAGAGAGAAAAAAAAAACAGAAAGAGAAGACTCAGAAAAGAGTCAGAGACAGAGACAGAGACACATACACACACACACACACACACACACACACAGAGAGAGAGAGAGAGAGAGAGAGAGAGAGAGAAAACAGAAAGAGAAGACTCAGAAAAAGAGTCAGAGACAGACAGACACACACACACACACACACACACACACAGAGAGAGAGAGAGAGAGAGAGAGAGAGAGAAAGAAAGAAAGAAAGAAAGCAAAAGAGAAACTCGTTCCTATCAGTAGCAGTCATCCTGCTTCGTCGCGTTTTTGCTTCCTACCCATTGCCGTACTATGCAAAAAAACGATAGATAGAATCAAAAAAGCTCGTAAAAAATTGTTTCAGCAAATAAAACATGATTGATATCATCATTAAGAAAATATTGCAATTATAACAAAACATGAATTTAGATCGGTAATTTGTTTCTAGATTTGTTTTAATCCGTTTAAAATAGTTTAAAAGCAGATTCAAGACTTTATGCGCTGGGTTTCCTCACAATGTTAAATATATTAATAATTCAGTTTTTTCCTTTGGGTCTCTTCACAACTAGCACCGATCACATACTGTAACAACTGCAATCCTTGCAAAATGTTCTTCTAAAATCAATACTGTAGTGCCGTTATAACGACTATTCATTATCATTTATGAATAGCTAGCTCTAATTTTCACTTATTTAAATTTTTCTTTTCTCTCTCTTTTCATATAAGCACTCATATGACTCAGTCCTTATTTCCTTTTCTGTTCACTTCTATATACTCCCGGTCTCTTTTTGTTTTATTGATTGATGGATTGATTGATTGATTGATTGATTGATTGATTGATATGTTCCGCCCTAGGGCCTTCCCGCTATGTCTATCTGTCGCTAGATTGCTTACAGCTATGTTGCCTTTCTACGTATCGAGACGGTGTAAGCTTATTAGTAGCCAGTAAGACTGATTTTCATAGACTATCATAGACCGTCTCAGGCGGCCCCGGCATGCGCGCCATGGCAATCGAGGCCAGTCTGGGTCGAGGACCCCGTGGCCTACGGCCCGCTTGCGCGGGCTTTAGAATTGTTATGAACCATCCTGGTTTATACCTAACGTCTAGCTTATGTATGCTTGTGTGTGTCGCGGGTCAGCCTCGTACCTTGCGGTGCAACTAGTGCACCACCCCTGCAGTGTCTGTCAGTCGGCCCCGGATGGCATGCGTGCGGGCCTATCGCATTCATTAGCATGCAGCGACTGATCGATTGATGTGCATCCTCACAGCCAAAGAATGTGATCGTTATCTTTGTCTGGTGATTGTGCTTGCTACTGGACTGACATTTCTCCTGACTGATGGAGTCCAACGTACGTGAATCTGTCCGCTAAGCCCACTAGTCGATCATACACCAATATGGTTCTTATCATGGTAGCAGTCCTGGTTATGTGGGCGTGACAGAAGGACTCCATAGGAGGTAACCTGATTGAGCAGTCAGAGTTATGTACCCGATTTGCAGTGCAGCTGAGCCGCGTCCTGAAGGCCCGCTGTTTCTTATCGGTGCATCTTCCATTGCTTCGCTCTCGGGCACTCTCTTCTTATCTCTTGGGCACTCGGCCATTTTAATTTAATCCTCTGACTTTTTTCCGTCTCCTTTGAAATTTTCCTCAAGAAAATGACTTCTGTTCTTCCTTGCGTTCTGGCGTCTGTAGGAAATCTACAGCAGGCCTGTGCATTGGTCCTGCTCTCTCCGGTGACCGTGTGTGAGGGGACGTTCTTGGACCTCCTCCG
This sequence comes from Chromera velia, assembly GCA_018398765.1. Classification (NCBI taxonomy): domain Eukaryota; family Chromeraceae; genus Chromera; species Chromera velia. The sequence continues at coordinate 619 of JAHBMJ010003685.1, read as the reverse complement.
TGTGGCCGAATAATTTTTGAACGTCTTGCAGAAGACTTCCTTTAATTGTGGCCCGCTCCGGCGTTGAGACAAAGACAAAACCGAAAAAGACCCGCCGGGGAAAACGGTGTTCCCGTGCCCCATCCTCTTCCACCATTGAAGACGTCTATGTTGCAGAAGCAGTTGGGGATGTGAAGGGCGAGACTGCAGATGCAGATGGGGGTGATAAAGACGAGACTACCCTTCCCCCCTACATTGATCCTCTGTGTTTGACATCTGCCCCCCCACACAGACTCCAGTCTCCAGCTCCTGCCCAAGTTGGTGTAGAATCTCCTTCCACCATCGTTGAGGTCAAGGTGATGCCCTCTCTTCCTTCTGTTAAACTTTCTTTCTCTGACGCTGTGTGTGAGCAGCCCCCAGCAACCGAGAACGGAGGTAGCCGTGGCTCTGCCCCTACCCTGTCTCTCAGCCCTGTATGTTCCCCTGTCTGGTGTGACAGCGTGGCAGGGCAGCCATCTCCTGTGCCCCGGGAGGCGACTGAGGTGAAAGAAGAGGTGCCCTCACGTATGAAGGAGCATCCTGTCTTCCCTCCCTCCCAGCAAAGTACCCCTCTTCCCCTCCAAGAGGAATCAAAGGAAAG
>JAHBMJ010003676.1:52957-88994 GCA_018398765.1 Chromera velia | reverse complement strand
GGGGGGGCGGATGCAGAGAGGAAGGGGGGGCGGGGGGAAAGGGAGACACGAAGAGAAAAAGTGCCGAAATGGGAACGAAAGCAAAGGGAATGAGACGGGAATAGGACGAAGGTGTTTCCAAAGGCTAACAAAAGCAAGAGGGGGGAAACGGGCAGACACGGACTTGACTGAAGCGAGAAAGAGTGAGAGAGCGAGAGAGAGAGAAAGAAAAGACCTGTGAAGGAATCAGTGAGTACCAGAGTGAAGGAAGGATTCTCGACGTCGTTTATCGTCACCGTCAGAAGCCCGTTCGAGTCAAACGTCCCAGAGACCGACTGAAATTTATTGATGTCTGCAAGCCGAGTGAGAGGGAGGTAAACTCATTGTCTCACTTGTTTCTGACCCTCGCTGCTCTCTCAAATCATCGATTTCACTGTCCATGCACCACTCATCGACTGAAGGACAACTCAATCAGTCTACCGGAGGATGTTCATATTAATAAGCGGATGCAGGAATTCGGCTTGGACAAGAATCCAGCGATCTACACAAAAAAGAATCGTTTTCGGAGAAGAGAAAAAGCAATCCGCGTGACACAAACTCTCTAATGGTGCTATCCCAACTGAAAGAAAAACAGACTCAGAAAGAACACAAGCTCTAGACACAAGCTAGACCGAATATGCAAACACCCATACAGATGAAGCAAGACGATCAGGCACCTGACCGACCTCCAGCATCGCCCTCCACAGCCACGAAGACTCCTTCAAAGGATTCCCCGGGGGTCCCCTTCAACTCGAGAGACGTTGTGCTTGGGTCAGTGCTGGGGGGGTTCGGTTGAAATTCATTTATCAATACAGAAGCTGCAGCAAGTTCATTTAGCAAATGTCGAGGTATATATGAATAATATATGCAAGCGTATTTCACAGTGCAGATCAAAGTGCCAAGTGGTCATGCACATGCATGAATTGTGAAGGGCGCCAAAAAGCAACTTCAACAGCGAGGAAAAAGACAGCAAAAAGGCAAACAATCCACAACACATGGGTATAGAAAAGCAGTCGGAGAAGTGTACGTGGAGAGACTCCAGCGTCCATATGCTCACGCGAGTGCGTATGCTCTCTCGCAAAAACGGAGAAAGAAAGGATGTGCTCACCAACAATGCACTTAATCATGTACGGAAGCAATCAAGGAGGGACTCAAGCGTGAAAGCGCGCGAAAGCGAGGCAACACATGAACAATGGAGTTTGTCAATAAGAATACATACGCCCCCCCAGACGAGTACCAAAGCAAGTGAGTATGGAAACCCAAAATAAAAATAATAAAGCAAAGAGTCCATGGAAGTGACTGGGGTCATCTCATGTTCGCCGGACCGATACAAGCTGGAAAACGTGGAGAGGTCAGAAAGGTCAGACGAATCCACTGTTGTACAAGTTCGGATTCGATTTTCCTGACTGCTGGTGTCTGCACATACCAAAAGTGCACTGCTGTGTCCCCATACTGACCTGAAACAAGTGAAAGCACTTGTGCGAAGAGCACAAGGGCTGCAAGAGTCCGAGGCACTTTCATCCTCAGTCTTCTAGGCAGCGCCCAAAAACTTGTAAGGAAGTAGACGGCCGCAGTCTTTGGGTTCCTCTATCCAAAATTCAATTCAACTGAAGGGTCCTGGGGGAGGTCTCCAGAAATCAGACTTGGAGGAAGTCTTTGCTTGCGTTTATACACAGTGAAATGCCCGAATCAGCTATTCAGCTCAGAAACAGCTGTGCAGCTCGGACTCTTATATATATATATGATAATCGCGGCTGGTTCGAATCAATTATCCGATATAAGACATGCAGTCGCGGCCCGGCGCGTGCGCAAAAAAGAACTTGCGCGTGCAGGACTTATGGCGCGCGCGCGCGGCGCCTGAGGGCGAGCGCAAAACTATTTTTTTTGTGTGGGCCGGATTAATTTACAATTGGAATCATGCATCCATACAAGCAGTTCGCGTTGTGGTAAGTTTCTGCCCGACGAAGGACGCTTGCCCGATCAGACACTTTGACTTGAATCTTCTGACAGTCAGACTGGACCTCCTTTTGGATCGTCTGCAAACAAATTTGTTCGAGCTGTCAGAAGAGACGAAGACAACAAACATGCGATCGACAGAAATCTGCATCTCCATGCAGCGCAATGCCCGTGTGGCTCTCCCGACGTCTTCAGAACACACCCTTTCCCAGCATTTGCCTTTGTTGACTGAGTTCAGCTCAGTTTTTGGGCTCTTGATTTTATGAGCCTTTCGACAATTTGTAGAAAGAAAGAGAGCTCCCCTCTGGGGGGCCGTCTCTTCCCTCTGCTGTCTCTTTTTGCCGTTCTCTTCTTCTGCTGCATCCTCCCACAGCGTGCAGCAGGGGGACAGGCTCAGAAGGAAACCACGGTCCGTGACCTTGACTCTGTCTTACCTTGGCCTGTGATTCAATCCTTGCGAGCGAAAATTGGAATGCATGTAAAGATCCGTGAATGCTGCCGCTATGCAGGTGGAGGCACAGTTTTTGAACTCGTCTTCCCCAGTCTCCACAATGGAAGGGGAGGAGGGACCACAGTGGGAGGTTGGTCCCTGATTTTTATGTTCAGAAGATAACAAAAGGAAAGAGAAGGGACTGCAATCACGCCACGGTCGAAAATTTCTTCCACAGCTCCTCCACCGTCTTTTAAAAGTCTGACTTTCCAAGAAACTTTGACATTCATGGATGCTGCCAACCATTCATGGATCGTTCCAATGATCCAACGGTCCATGAACTCCATGAGAGAAGAACCGACCATGTTTGGTGTCCTTTTCGAATTGTGCATCCGTCAAAAATGAATGTTTACGGCTCACTCGCGTAAAGACCAACCATCCTTACAAGCAAACAGTCAGAGTTGCAGTTGGTCAAGTCAGTCAATCAGTCAATCAATCAGTTGCTCAAGTCAGTCAGTCAGTTAGTCAAGTCAGTTAGTCAGTCAATCAGTAAGTCAGTCAAGTCAGACAGTCAGTCAGTCAGTCAGTCAGTCAGTCAGTCAGTCAGTCAGTCATTTAGTTACTCACTTAGTTAGTTACTTAGTTCGAGAAGCACAAAATCAGAGATGTTGTACGGGGTGCATGGTGTGGATCAGCCTTTTGACAATAGATTGTTATTAATCGAATGCTGAAAGCAGGGGTGTGAGGTAACACGAGAACCTCCCGAATGCAGTCCCCAGAAGAAGTGCACTGTCAGTTCATCCTCATTTCTTTGCTTGTCTGTTTGCCCGAACGTCTCACTGATTGTCTGTCTATTTGCCTGTCTGTTTGTCTGCCTATCTGTTCATCCGTTTGTCTGTTTGTGTGTCTCTCTGTCTGGATGGCTGACATGCTGGCTGACATACAGCATGATGAATTGTTTTCTTGTTTTCAGTCCTGCTGACGTCTTCCCTTTTCCTTTTTGAGCTGTGTCCGCCCTCTTCATCTGTCTCTGCAGACATGTGGATTGATTTCTTTTGCCTGTCTGCCTGTCTGTCTGTCTGTCTGTTCCCCTTTCTGCTTGTCTTTTCGTGCCTTTGCAGCTCCTGGATTTCTTTCGGGTCGGCGAGGCGTTGTAAAGGGGGTTCGCACTGTGTGTATTTTTCCGTCGCGCTTCCTTTCCGTAGATGGTATTTCGAAAGAACGGCAGAGCTCCTGAGGGAGGGAGTCGGGACAGTTAGACGGACTCAGATAGGTAACGTGTGAAGAAAAGTCTTTTACAAATTCATGAGATATTGGACTGGTTTATTCCTCTTCCTTGTATAAAGGCAACGCTCATTTAGTCATCTTTCTAATTGCTTGTCTGTCCCCTGTGTATCCATTATCTCTTCGTCTGTCTGACTCTCCATGTGCTTCCGTCCCTGCGAAGAACAGAAAGCAGAGAGAAATCAAAGCAGCCATTTTTTTTCTGTTTTTGTTTCTTTGCAAAACTGCAGAGACTCCACTGGCAAAGGCAGCAGCTGGGAGGGCAATCTTCTTCTTCTTCTTCTCTTTCCATGGGACCGTCCCAGAGTCTCCAGGTCAGATAGGAGAGGAGCCAGTCATGTCGAAGTACCCATCGGCCCCCCCTTCTCTTTGACACTCCACGCAGTCTCCCCAGAACCCCCAGAGAGAACGTTGCCTCCCCTCTGGCACGTATGATGGACGTGCGCTGGCAGACATGCATGTTCCTTAAACATCAACATACTAGCTCATCTGTTTGCCTACGCCCCTGCATGCAGACGACTGCCTGGAGGGACCTCCTCCTTCCCCTAGACCTCCAGAGACACGCAGACAGATGCCCCAGGCCCTCCGAGGAGAACGCAGGGTGCATCCTCTGGTGGCCTGCAGAGTGCAAATGTCTGGAGGTGCGTGCGTAAGTGGTATCTATCGCATGTACGTCTGCATTTGCATCTTCTTGTATCGATGGCTCTCAGGGTGGCACTCCGGGATCTTCATACAGTAGTTGAGTGAGGAGGAACGAGACTTCAGAAATTTACTGTCTTTCTCTCTTTCTGTCTCTACATATTTGTATATATATATATATATATATATACATATATTGTATATATATATATATGTGTGTGTGTGTGTGTGTGTGTGTGTGTGTGCGTGTGCGTGTGCGTGTGCGTGTGCGTCTGCGTGTGCGTGTCTCTGTGTGTGTGTGTGTGTGTGTGTGTATGTGTGGGTGAGTGTGTGTGGGTAAGTTTAAGTGTGTGTGTGTGTGTGTCTGTGTGTCTGTGTGTGTGTGTCTGTGTGTGTGTTCAGGTTCGGATGCTCTGGTTCTGTGAGGAGAGGGCAGCTCTCTTGAGGAAGGGAGGCGAGGCAGGCGGTGAAGAGGCGACCCGCGTCTGGATAAGCGGCCCCGGAAAGTCAACAGGAAGTACAGGAGGGGCAGAGGAAGCGCGGCTGTGGACCATCCTTCCTCAAGTCTGCAAATTTGTTTTTCTTTCTGTCCAATGTGAAGTGGATTTGCATTCTTTTTGTTTTTTGTTTTCTTTTTTCTTCTCCCTCGCTATGTTTCAGTGTCTTTTGCCTCTGTTCTCATTGATCCTTTCGAAAAAGAGAGAAACGGGAACAGATCGGAAGATAAACCCATTCAGCTCTGAAGAAAAGGCTGTGACAAGAGTCCTTCTCGTCCCTTCTTCTTTGTCAGGAAGCCTCAATCTTCTTTTTTCCTCGTCTCTGTTTCTACCTGCAGAGAGTAGGAAAGGCCCCGGAAAGCGAAGAAAACCTTCTCGTAGTGCCCCAGTGCGACAGTGCAGGCTTTCCAATCGGCACCTCCCGCCCCCCTCCTCCCTCCTTCTACCAATCCTGCAACCCGGACTCCGAACTCAGCGTTCCTCTCCCCCACGTCCCTTCTCTGGCTGCCCTAACCCCCGTTCCCCTTCCACTGCCGACACCCAAAGAATCCTCGAGGGGAAGAGATCGCGAAAGGGCCGAAAGAGGTGGCAGTGCCACGCTGGCAAAGCAAGGCACCCGAGTGGATGCAGATCATCGAAAGCCCCAATCATCTCAGCTTAGGAGTCCTGCTGGAGATACGAGACCGAGAAAATACGAAAGCCAAGTCAGCAAAATCGGACATGCCCAGATCATCGCACACGACCACACACCAGAACCCCAAAGTGCACCATCTGGGAGCATCATGCCTCGTCTTCCCTTCACTAAATCATCTCCTCCCGAAGCCCCTCTTTCAACCCCACAGTCTAAGGGAAGAATCCTAGACAATGTCAGTCTGGTACCCTCTCCTTTAGATGTCTTCCAATTGGGGGCGAAACAAACTAGGCTTGTTTTCGGGAGGATGTTGCTTCCACGGACCCCCTTTCCGCTGTTATACAGACAGATGATGCTCGTCAGTGACGACACAGAAACAAACGGACCCTTCACTCTGGAGCCAGCGGTTCCTTTTTTTCCTGGGCAGTCTCCGGACAGGGCCCCGGAAGGTCTGGGACTGGTCAAAAAAGCGAAAAGGGAAAAAGGAAATAATGGATGGGAAACTCTGACGCTTTACAGATCCCGACCAAGCGGAAATAGAAACACGGCAATGACCGACTCTCAACGTCATCTGATCAGGAGCCGCAGTGGATTTGCCGAGAATGCAAACGACTTTGCAGATCTCTGCACACGCACAAGCTCCCAAAACAGCACGGCATCCTCGCCCCCTTCTGCATGGAGATGGAGATACACTCCAGTGACCCTCGAGAGATCTGACGGAATGGCGATGCCGTCTCTGGATCCTGCTACGTCTTTTCACTTTCTCAGAGACGGCAGTGCTCTCTTTCGGCAGAGATTGAGCGGAGGAGGGCAGCAGAAGGACAGAAGCAGCAGCTGGATGCCACAGTGGGGTTCCGAGCCTGAAGGAGAAAGTGGCGTGGAGTTTGTGTGCGGATTTCTGGTCAGTTGAGGTGGAAGGTAGCCTGCCTCAATGGACGGAAATCTGAATGGGGGAGTCAATTTTTAAATGACCTCGAATCTGTGAAAGCGGACGAGCGAGCTTGCTCGAGGCCTTGTTCTTTAGACATTAAATGAAACACGGACTACAAAAGTGGCAAGGAGGAGGAGGAGGAAGAAAAAGAATGATAAAGAGCGGGAAAGGAGCAAGAGAGAAAGCAAGCAAAGAACGAAAAAGGAAAGAAAGAACGACAGAAAGAAAAAAAGAAAGAAAGAAAGAAAGGCAACAGAGAGAAAGACAGACAGACAGACAGACAGACAGACAGACAAAAATAGACGAGTGAATAGGCAAATTGTTGTTCCGTCACTCTCTCTCTCTCTATGTTGTCATTTCGATCCATTTTGTACGGTATGTGCAGGATGCTGACGCGCAGGTCAGAGGAAAAAGTGTTTGGTTCTGTTTTGATTCGTTTTTTCTTTGCCTTCTTGTTCTATGGAAAACATGGAACACATCGCCTGCATGGTTTCCTCCCCCGACTCAAAGACAGGGTTTCAGAGAAACTTGCGCAATTTTTTTTCTTAATGCGCTCTCTCTCTCTCTTTCTTTCCCAGACCCAGTCACACGCGCAGCTTCATCACACGCATTGGAGTGTCTGCAACCTTCTTTCTGGTTGTCTTCTCACATCAAGTTGTCTTTCTGTCAGGGAGCTTTGTTGTCCACCACAAAGGATTTCTGAAGATTGATCACTGGACACTTTGTTTTTGTTCAAACTTCTGCTGATCTCTTCCCTTCTCTTTGTTTCCCTTGACTTGGTTGGATGCAGATACGTGAGGTCGGCTTTCCCTCTCTTGTCTCGGTTGAGATTTGAGTGGAGACTCTCGAGTTGGGATGGATCGAGGTTTCACCAGCTTTCTGTTTGATCCTTTTCTCTGCTCGTGGAGCGGTGTGGGGCGGGTTGAAAGGGAAAAAAAAAAGCACAATTAGGGCCGGACGGATGCATTGGTGGTGGCTTTCCGATTGCCCTCCTCTCCTGTTTCATGTCCTCTACCTATTAGTATATTCTGCCGTTTGTAAATGTTTCTGTAGTCCTCTGGAGAATTCCTTTTTTCACAGTGTTCTGGTCCATTGCTTACTTGTCTTGCCTCACCTTTTCTCTCAGTTGCTCTTTGGGTAATATTTTAGTATTTTGGCAGTCCCTAAAGACGGTCCTCGACTGTCTCGCTGCTCTCTCATGAATTGCACCCTTGCTCCCTCTCTTCTTTGTGACTGCAGGCGGCGTGTTCGCAGATTCCGGTAAGTCTCTGGGTGGTCTAAGTGATATCTGTTTTGTGTGTGTGCCTGATCGAAGAGGGTTTGTTTGTGCTGTCGTCATTCTCTTCCGGCATGCAGCCACAGAGGGAGGCCGCAATCCTCAAGGAGAACTGCGGAAGGAACGTAGGAGGCATCAGGAGATGGGAAGACCTGTTCTGAATGAATGGCCCTTTGAGTTTCACATGTAAGCTTTCTTTTTCGATCAAGGCAGGCTGCCACGAAAACTTATTTACAAGACACCAGGCATCAAAATCCTATAGATTCTGTCTCCTTTGCAGAAAACTGAGACGTGCTGCCTTTCCGTGTACAAATTTTATGCATTCCTGATACGTCTGTCTTTGTGTGTGATGTCTCTGTGCCTGCATGCATGCAGTGGGGAGATGTGGACAAAGCCCGTCAGTCATTTCATTCAGTTCAAATGGAGAGAGACAAAGACAGAGAGAAGGCCATGAGAGCAGACACTATAGAGGCAAACACAAAAAGAGACAAAAAAACGAGACAGATGAACTGTTTCCCTGTAGAGCAAGACAATTAACCCGTTTGCATTTGTTCCTTCTTGATGAGAAGCCTGCCTGCCTGCTTCTGTCCCTATGAGGGAGTTTATTTGATCTGAATTTTGCCTTTTGCTGCATTTCAACCTTGTGTCATGCACCAACAACGTAATCTTCTCCATGTACACCTCTGGGCTGCAGGAAACTGCCTGCTGGAGCTTTCAGTCTCGGAGAAGTGTGCATGCCCTCCCTCCACACCGAGCGTCAGCGACTCTTTCAGCGGCAGAGGATCGTCAGAGAGAGGTGTGAGCCTTCAGTTGAGGCTCTTGGAGGACTGGGGAGTGAAAATTGGGTGGAACAAAAAGGTTTATGGCCATCTGGTGGTTGCGCCTTCATTTGAGGAGGGGAAGCGGTGTCTGGATGTGTGGAGGGGAATGAGGGGGGTAGGCGGGGTGTTAAGTGAGAAGGGAGATGAGAAGGTGGTTGCCATTTTAGATCGGAATGAGAAGGGAAGAGGGGTGAAGGTAGGAGAGAGGTTTGCAGCCTGGGTGAGGAGTTTGGACGATAGATCAGACAGGTCTCTTCAGAGAGAGAAGGGAAGCAGATTGACGGAGATGAAAGTCGAAGCTGACTGCGGAGCGTGTGGTCAGTCTTTTCTTTCTTCACTGCTCTTCTGTTCTCACTTTCTTCACCAATGAGTGTCTCGCCGAAAAGTTGCAAAGATTCCTTCTTTGCAAACCTTTTTTGGGATCTGTCCACTTTTCCAGACTCTTTTGTGAAAGATCGGGAGGCATTTTCACCAGAGGACTATATTAAGGAAGGTCAAATACAGAACCTTCACGGATGAAAACGTCGTGCTCGGTCTGTATCGTGCGTTGCGGCTGTCCCGCATTCCCCGTTTGCTCGATCTTTGTGCTGTGCGGTGTCACGTATCCCTGGTAGTGTTGTCATCTGTGGGCTGACTGCAGAGATGAGCTGTCGGGTTGCCACTGGGGAGACCAGAGTGATCGTCTCTCCACACACTTGTTCGCCTACTCAGCAAAGCTTGGAGGGGGGAGGGAGGAAGGAAGGGGAAGAAGACTTACTTTTGGAGATTTCTTTCGAGACGCAATTTTTAGAGAGAGGAGGCAAGGAAGGGAAGACCACCTGTGCAGAGAGCCTTCAAAAGAGCGGCTCGAACTCCGTGCGAGTGGTTATAAAAGAGGAAAAAGGAGGGAAGAAACGCCCATCGGATTCTTCTTCTGGGTATCCTGTGTCCTTGACTTTGAAGGAGATTGTTGGAGGAATTCTGGGTGAAAAGAAAGGAGCACAGCTTGGAGAGATGGATCTATTCATGGCGTCTGATGTGATTCCAGAAGACGATTTTGGCGCCTCAATATTGAAGGGAAACGAGGAGACACAACTTGCAGAAGCGGGAGGGGACAGAAAGGTTGCAAAATTCAAGCTTCCTCTGACAAGGGCAAGGGGGGAGCTCTTGGGACTCCGACCGTGTGGTCAGCTGAGAAGACGAGATGCGGTTGTTCTGAAAGATGATGAACATTCACAAGGTTTCCAGTTGAGACAGTCCGTATTTTACGATGTTGTGTGTAGTGAGAGGCCCTTTCAAAAAGCCCACCGATTGATGCACTAGGATCCAAGTTTGTTCTCTCTCTCTCTCTCTCTCTCTATATATATATATATATATATGTATACACACACACACACACACACACACACACACACATGCACACACCCACAATGTTCTCTCCATCCCTTTTCGCAGGAGGCTGTCGGGTGACGTCCATGTCTGTCGTCTCTCCAGAATGTCTTCCTGTGGACTCGACGGAGCCTCTGGAGACTGCAGTGGAGGTGAGGATAGTGCCTGGGGAGAGGGGGGGGACGGACTGCGAAACCGCTGTGACCAAGGCTTTGCAGCTCCGAGGGACGGGGCGGACTCCGGATGTTGCAATGGCATCTGAAAGCCGACGCGCGTTGTGGAAGACTGTGGGCGAGGACATCGAGCTTAGGGAGCGTTTGAAGAGAGAAGTGTTAAAAGATGAGGGAAAGGGGGAAAGAAAAGTTCGCGTGGAGACTTCAGCAGTCTCTCGCGATGTGTTGAGAGAATTCATGAAGAGTGAATGGAGAGGGGGAGAGTACAGACCGAGAGGGGAGGATTGGGTTGAGGGGGAGGAAGAGGAAGAACGCAAATTACCGGAATGCGGTCGGTTAATTCTCTTGTCCCATTTGTCCTCCCTTTTTTCTGTTCCTCTTGCGATGGCCTCCCTGAGTATCTCTCGCCATCTCTGTGCCTGCTTGGACCTTCGATTCGGTGTTTATCTCCGTCCGTTCTTCCTCTGAACAAGTATGCAACCATTTTTCCGTATCTATCTTCTTCATGCATTTCTTTAATGGTGTCACGGCTCGATCACCCCTGAGTTTCCCTCTCAGAAGAGGCGTCATTCCTTTTGGTTTTTCATGCATGTCAGAAGGCACCCTGTCTTTCCCGGTTCGATTTCTGATCTACCGGAAGGCAACGGGAGCTGCCCTAGCCGTTGATGAGCGAAGTATCCTTCCGTCGACAGTATTCACCATCCATCCATCGGTAGATGTGTCTTTCTCTCTCTCTCCTATGTGGCCTTCTCAGGTGCATGTCGAGTTTGGGGAGAGGTACAGGTGCTTGGCCGAGAGTGCATTCCAATCAGTGTGTCAGAAAGTAAAGACAGAAGAGAACGAAAACCCTCATCAGAAGCATCTGAAGTTCCTGAAGAGCGCAATCACACACAGACAGGCACAAGGCCTGACGAAGCAGGCACTGGAGAGACGAAAGCCAAAGTCGTAAATGAAGGGGGCGATGCAGTTTTGGGTCTTTCTCTTCGGGCGCTTCCTGGCGACACCGGAGGTCTGTCTTGTGCAGACGCGTTTGCCGTCTTCACCCGCTCACCCGGTGGAGCATCATAGAAGCAGGATGGTGGTCAGAAAAAGAAAATGAAGGCCACCTCTGTCACCCCTGTGATTCCATTGTACAGAGCTTTAGATGAGAGGACCGACACAGGAATGGTACCATTAGAGAAAGACAGATTGGTTGACTCAGAGAGAAATCCGGTTGTGTCACTATCCGAAGTCGCAGTTGACGCTTTGAGCAAAGCCGAGCCAAAATGGCCAGTCAATGGCGGTCCGAGGGGAAATGAGAGAAGAAGGCCTGTCGAGATTCCATTCCTGAAGGCCACAGGGGAGATGGCGATGCCATTCAGTTTTCCTGGACAGAAGGCAAAGGGGGAGCTTGGCGCTTCAGTCATCACTCTACCTCTCCAGGAGATTCAAGACAGGGTATCTCCACACGTGGTTGCACAGCTTTTTCAGCGACCGCTCTGCCGTCAGTCAGTCAGCCAGCCAGTCAGTCAGTCAGTCAGTCAATCAATGAGTTGGTGGGGCTGCCATTGGTTTGATCATTTAGTTTTCATCTGTCTGCTTCCGACTAAAATGTCGGGTAAAACCTTCGTCTTTTTTTGAAACCTATGTCCCTGCAATCAATTCATTGGCTTCATCCGCACGACTTCGTTTGATATGAGCAGACAAAGTACAGAAGTGGCGCTTGATTCCAGACCAAACAAAGACCGCACCCCTTTTGATTGCTTCCAGGTGACTGCTCCTTGAGGGTCTCTCTATCCTCTGAAGACCCCTGCTCCTCAACTGTACAGCGTCAGCATGACAGGGGACGGGCAAGGGTGAGAGTATGGGCAGTGCCTGGGACCGTTGGGGCTCTCGACTGTCGGTCTGTGTTGGAGACGGCAGTGGATGCAGGGAAGGGGGGGACTGGGACTGCAATGGAGACGGCCGATGGTTTGGTACCAGTGCAGGTGGAGAGACGGGACATGAACACAGGGATCTGGGTCAAACACAAAAAGACCCCGTCTGAGCAGCAGGTGTTCACCGCCTCGTTGTTTCCAACATTCGTACAGAAAGTCCGGGAAGATGTGTTGAAATCTTTTGGAGAAGAACCGAAGAAGCAACATGGACTGCGTGAGGAAGGAACTCAGGCACAAAATTCAACTCGAGTGGAGAGCGGAGCAGAGCCTCACAAGACCAACGCAAGACAAGGGGAAGTTGAGATTTCACTTTCCGGGGACACCTCTCTCAGATCTGACGTGCCCAGTGAAATGATGAGGACGGCATTTGGACTTCAGAACTGCAGTCAGTAGGGTTGCTTGTGACAATGAAAGCAGAAACCTCACACGTCTATCTACAATTTTGTGTGCGAATGCACGCGCATGCATACATTTCGTTGTGCGTTGGGAAACCCTGTTCCATAAAGACACAGCTGTACAGGCCATACAGCCTCTTTCTGTACGTTCCTGTGTCTCAAACGTATACGTGCTTCCTTTCGTTGCTTTCTTCTTCCTTTCTATTTTCAGAGGGGTGTGAGCTTCGAGTTGACGTCGTTGGTAGATCCCTCTGTGTGGGTGCGTCTCCTTCGTTCTGTGGGTCTGTGAGGGTAGACGCCGAGATGAGGGGGGCGCAGGATGGGGGGACAGGGTGTGAAGAATCCCTCAGGGAGGGTATTGGGGATTTTGACCTTCCTGCAAGGACAGGCTGGCCTCGGGGGAGTGTCCTCGTGTCGCTCCTTTCTGACGCCTTGGCTGATCTGGCTCGTGAGAGAGACGGGGAGAAAGAAGGGTCTGCGGGGAAGAGAGAGATGGAAGACAGAGTAATGGAGGTGACACTGGAGCCTGTACCTGTGAAGGAAATGGCCGAGGTGCTCAGAGTCAGGCAATGTGGTCAGTTGTTCAATTTCTCTTGCAGCTGCTGTGCGTTGTCTCCCTTCCCCCGCTGCCTTCTTTCTCACTCAACTCTGAGAAGAGTCTTTGTCAGACTGGAAAAACACAGCTTTTTTAAAACCGAAATCTCAGACAGCGAGGCTGACAAAAGGGAAGAAACCTCGTGACGACCTGGCTTTCTTGATTTCTCTGTCCCACCAATGTATTTATGTGTGCAGGTGGGTGTCAGGTGTTATCGGAGACCTCTATAGGGAGGTGGTCGAAGGCAGTGGAAGCACCTTCGTGTGTGAGTGTCAGAGAGACGACTCGTGCCTTCTTGAAAGTGCCCCTGAGGGGGCCCGAAGCGGGGGGGGAGAGTTGTGCGATTTTTCTTGGGAAGCTTGCGAAGGGAGAGGGGAAGGAGGAAGCAGAAGGAATACTCCGATCGCTTTTGAGGAGCCGCAGCAGGGAGCAGCTGGAGATCCTCTCAGGGTCGGATTCCGAAGATGAGAAGGAAGTAGACAAACAGACAGAACGGGCAGAAGTTGTCGTTGTCCGTGCAATTGCTCAAGATTTGCAGAGACAGTTTTTGAGAAGGGAAAAAAAGGAGTCTATGACTCGGTCTCTTGAAAGGACTGCAGAGCCATCCGATTCCGTTCCGATGATTTCGCTTGGACCCTCTGTGTCTGACAGAACAGAGAGGCAAGAGGAGGACGTGGCCTATGGAGACAGAGACAGGGAGGAAGAGAGAGAAGTAGAGAGACTGGAAGTGATTGTTGCGACGCACTCCCACGCCCATGCGCCCACAGACGTGCCGACAGAGGGCGATTCAGATCCCTCTCCCACTCCTTCAGTCCCTGTGTCTCCAAGTTTCAACCAGACAACCCCAATCGACGTGGAGAGAGAGAGAGCGCCTGCGGAAGGGGAAGGGCAGCATGAGGTGGAGCCTCTGGGTAGAGGGCAGAAGAAAAGAGAACCAGAAGTCTCTGAAGAAGAGCAAAGAACGGAGAAGGGAGAAGACCAGGCGGCGGTTGTGTCGGCACAAGACTTTAGTAGAGCTCTTCAACTTCCTTTCTGCCGTCAGTCAGTGAGTAAGTCAGTCAATTGCACTTCTACTGGTCGCCACTGGCATTGACTTTCTTTCTGTGCTTTTTGAGTTCACTTCTTTCCTTTTTATTGTTTCTCTGGTCATATCTCTATCGTCTTCTCTCTAGCTACTCACTTGTTGCTGAACACTCTTGAGGAGCTCTTCAGGGGAGAGGGAGCAAGATAGATTGTCGTTTCGCGACTGTTTGCCACAGTTTACCATCATCTGAATGGAGAGAGCTTTGAAGGTTCGGAGAAACTGCAGTCTGTCATAGAAAATTTATGCGCTCTCCGGTGCGTGCTCTTTGCGATGTATCCATATTTATTTCTGGATTCTTGCTCGAATCTATCACTTGTCTCTTGGACTGGCAGGTTCTTGTGAGCTGGAGATTCCCTCTGACGTCTCCCTCTCCCGTTGCCCTGCCTGCTCTCTGGAAGACTGGCCCTCTATTGGGGTCCCCGTTCGTATCTTTCCGGGGACTGAAGGGGGAGACGGCATCTCGTGTGTGTCGTTGGTGGACTCTGTCATTCAAAGGGAAAGGGAACCATCTCGGAAGGGAAAGGGAAGGGAGGTGGGAGAGGAGGAGGAGGAGGAGGAGGAGGAAGGAGAGGAGGGAAGCACAGAAGAGGCGGGGAGATTCTTCCAGGCAATCAAGAGAGTTGCGCGTCTCACGGCTGAGGAGCCCCGGCAGACACAGACAGAGCCATCTGCTTCTTCCTCGGTGGACTCTGAAGGGGCAGGTGTGGAAGAGGGACCATTGGCAGAGCTGGCAGAGGGGAGAGAAAGAAGGGAAGACATAGGAAAAGAAAGGGAGAGGAAGAGAGAGACAAACCACGAGGGTAAGAGTAAACATTCCTCTGAGGTTTTCAAGAAACGTCGTCTCCACTTTTTGCAAACTCTTAAAGACATTCTGGAGGATGCGGGCGACACGGGTTCTAACGGGGGTCTCTCATTTGAGGCCCTCGGGGGGCAGTCATTGTGGAAACCCGAGAGAGGGGGGGACAGGGGAAGGGTTGAGATTGAAGAAGGAGGAGAAGGATTGGTGTCTGAGACTGAGCAGGAGGAGGAGGGGAGACGTCCAAAGGCCATGGGGGTAGAGGGGCGTCTGGTTGAAATTCCGTGGCCCTGCGAGGATCTGCGTCCATGCAGTCAGTCTCGCTAGGCCGATGGAGAACGGAAGCGCAAGAATGAATGTCTAGATATTTTGTGAAATGTCGAGCTGAAAGTCCGCACTGATTCTACTCATCTACCGTTTGTGCTGTCCTATTTCGCATCCACCCAAGCACTCCAGAATGTAGTCAGTGTACTGCTGTGCGATGCTTCGGAGTCTTTGTT
The DNA here is from genome assembly GCA_018398765.1 of Chromera velia. NCBI lineage: Eukaryota > Chromeraceae > Chromera > Chromera velia. Next base: position 73,684 of record JAHBMJ010003676.1, on the reverse strand, counting down.
TAAAGCAGAACTTTATCCCGATATCTCGGCTGAAGTGGTGTTCAAGAGAGCTCAAGCACGAGAGACAGTGAAAGAGCATGCGCCTGTCTTGAGTGCCTTTCCACAATGCGAAAGAAAATAAACACAGTTTCTGCTAGTGTCCTTTGAGGCAGTTTTTCTCTTTCGCCTTTAACAAAAGGTCACAACACAATTAAAAATTCTAGACCCGACCCGGCAGATCCGATCCACTCGGTGTAAGAGTGATCTATCTGAGACGTTTGCTCTCGCTTCTGCTCCGCTCTCGCTTCTTCCCTCTGCCTTTTTGATTCGTTATCCTCCTCTCTGTGCAACGATGTGCAATCAATACCTGCAGGCTCAGCCCCACCGCCAATCAATCTAGACGGTCAGCCAGAAGTTTCGCAGGAAAGAAACATCACTCACTCTTCAACATCGTTTTGCTCCTGCACTTTCGCGCCGTCCAGTCTTCGTTTCTCTTCTTCCATGTCACGCACACAAGGAAGGAAGAAAAAAAGAAAGAAGGAAAGAAGCAAAAAGGAAGACGGAGAGAAAGTCAGGCGGAAAGGAGTGCAGGAATGGAAGAAGAAAGAAGGAAAGGAAGGAAGGAGGGAGGGAGGGAACGAAGGAAGGAATCTATTACACCGCAAGACTTTCCGTTACCTTAAGCAACCACGTACCCTGATTTTGTATGCTTGCATGTGTGCACCTATCTGATTGCAGTCGACTATCGTCCTGTTTGCGGCGTCTGGTGTCGTGCTCGTCGAAGACGACAGCGCATAGACGGTCCTGAGGGTGGCTTTATCCAAGGGGGGGGGGAAGGGGAAGCGCATTGGTGGAGGCGGGGCGACTCGTCCTGGTTCCCTCAGACCGACTTCATGCAGGCTGAAGAGGGGCAAAGTGAGGCGGGAGCTTTTGTTCAGACGAGAGAGACCGGTTTGGATTGGGGAGACAAACTTGCAGAGACTGCAAAGGGATGCGATGTCCAATTTGTTGACTGGCTTGTGAACGCATTTCGGCAAAAAAACGGGAAAGGCTCGGGGCTCCCAAAAGCGACTCAAGAGAGTCACAGGAGGCGGCAACTGGGAATCAGCTTCAATTCCGACGTAGAAAGGACGCAGTAGTCATTCCACGAGGATCGATGCATCATACATTGCATGTATAAAATTATGAATTTATGACTATACTGTAAAACTTTCAAAGCTAGGCCACTGTTGTGCTAGCTTGCATAAATTAATTTATGTACTAGTTTACGCAAATTTGGGTATAAGTAATTAAAATGCACACAAAAGATTCAATTTAAAGGTTTTGACAAAGACTAACCTTATAAAAAGCTTCGGTTTTACTCATTTTTAATTTTCAATTTTGATATTTAATTCCCGCGTCTTAACATTTTTTAGTAATTTTGTATGGTTTGTCTTGCTAGTATAGTCTTGTGTTACCTAGTTTTACCCTAGGTTTTACCTTAGCCACTTAGGGTAACTGATTGATACATATAAGATAAGGCTTAAAGCAATTTATTGCTTTACTTATCGGGTATACTAATAATACTATATATATATAAAAAATATAGAGTGATAACTATGATGATCAGATGATGCAGTTCCGAAGTTGAACTTTTTGAAGTGAGTATATGTCTGAATTAATTCAAAATACGGTCGTTCATCATTGGCGACTTGTTTGCAGTTGTCAGAGCTCGCATCAGAATCATATATTAATAGAACAAGGAGGCTTGAAGGAGCCGTTTGCAGAAAACAAACCAGCGTCACAGTGTATGCAGTGCGGCTTTTAGTACTGCATGTAGGTGCTGCATGCTACTGAAAAGGCCGCACACCGGTCGCCAGCTGGGGCGTTCGTTTTCAGTCAATCAGGCCGGCGCCTTCGACAAATGATCCGCGTGGATGGATGGATGGTGTGACTGCGTCTTCATTCTTGACTCCATTTTTCAGTAACTCAACTTGAAGGATTTCTTCATTGAGTTGTGTGCCAAAGCGTGCTGACGGGATCGGGAAAAATGCAGCAGAAAATCAACCACCGGGGCACACAGGAGGGCCGAGTCGATTGGGGGAGCTGTTCGTTGACTCTGCATGACACACGTTGTTCCGTTACGAAACGAAGGGTGCCGTTCAGTGCGTTTTTCGGCGAAGCATCCATGCTTTGTCGGTCTCGTAAGCGTCTATTGAATGGATCTTCTCAAGAAAATGCACGCACTTGCTGCACTCTATTGAAGAAACATTGCTGTCGAGACATGCTGTGCTCACATGTATTTCTTCTTCCTCTTCTTCTTTTTCTAGCTGTTCTTCGGTCAGACCGAAAGCCCAAATTACATTGATTGTTCTGGGGGAGTGACATTCTTCTGCTCGACAGTGACTGTACCACGTCTGCTTCTCTCAGCTTGTCTGGCGACTGAGGTCCATGGCAGCATTTGTGGTGTCTGCTTACTCTCCTCATTTTCTTTTGTCGTCTTTTGTTGACTTCTCTCTCTTGTTCTTTCTCTATTTATGTCTTTCCTCTTTGTTCCTCAGTGTGCATCCTCTATTATCACTGTTTTATGAGTGAGGTTTCTTTTGGTGAAACGACCTGCTTTTCGTTTTCTTATTTCAGTAAAGCCACACATCTCACGTTACGATTCACAGACTTCAAGTTCCTTTCTTTCTTCGCGACTGGACCACAATACGATCTCTCTAACGACTGGAAAAGGTAATTGAAAGTGTCGAAAAGAAGGAAAGTAGGGGAAAGTGGGGCAAAGTGTCGAAAAAGAGGAAAGTGGGGGAAAGTGGGGCAAAGTGTCGAAAAAGAGGAAAGTAGGGGAAAGTGGCGCAAAGTGTCGAAAAAGAGAAAAAAGACGAAGAAAGTCTCATGAACGAGGAAGGTGCATCACAGGATAGCGAGTCCCTCCCTGCCTCTCGGAGAGCTCGATTACACAAAGGAGCTCTTCCTCTTGCAAAGGTCAGGCACGCAGGCATGCACGCAGACAGGAAGACGCTTTTCCCCTTCTCTTCGCCTCCTCTCAGTCATCGTTCGTGTCGGTGGGGATATAGTGGAGGTCCTCCTCCTCTGCGTAGTAAAGGTCAATGGTATGGACAACGTCGAGGTCACCCAGCTTCTGCGCCTTCTTGACGGGGGCATCTTTAGGGATCTGCTTGTTGAAGTGGCACCTGTCGGCCTGGAACATGTAGTCCGGGTTCTGTCCGGCAACGGTGCTTGTCACCTCCATCGTCCTTGTTGTGCCGCTCTCCTTCCACTGCTTGACCTGGCACCCGTCCTTGATCTTTTTCGTGCACATCTCGGCGGCGTCGCGCTTGCCGGGGCGGCGGGTGGAGGTGGCCTTGATGCTTGTACGACAAATGACCCAGAGGCCCGTATAGAGGGCAGTTTCGGTCTCCAGGGCAACGTTACACCACTTGTCGTGAAGAGAAAGCGTGCCCGAGTTTGGGGACATACAGCAGGCGGCTTGGCGGTAACATTCGTAAGTCACAGAAGAGGCGGACTGAGTCTCCATACTCAGCTCCTCTGCCTGCTCCATTCGGTGCATCGAGGTGCCTTGCACAGATGCGACGAAGAGGGCGAGGAATGAGGCTGCTCTGAAGAACATCTTGTGCTTCTGAGACAAGGACGGCTGAGTTGCCAGGCTTTGCCGAAGAAGTCCGAGTAAAGACAAACAAGCTGTCAGCGCGTCAGAAGACGTGTCTTTGGGGTTTCGGGTATATGCTTTTGGGGCTCAGGCTGTGTGTGCGAGTTCGCCAATGGACATTCTTCGCAGCTGACGATGATTTGGACAGTAGCTGTTTGTTTGCAGGACCTTGGACCGTGTCAGACCCATAAGGGGTGCAGTGATGCAGCAGCTATAGGAACCATGATCGACCATGATTCGGTCAGAAAGTCGATCCGTCCGCTCCGACGTGCACTAGTCGATCGCGCGTGCGTATCGGTGTGCATGATTGTGGGTGAAAAAAAAAATTGAAAAAAAAAAAAATCCATGCAATACAGAACAGCCATGCATGGACGTTCATCATCATGCAGTCTCTGCATGAGAGACCTGGCTTCTGAGTCTGGCTCGATCACTCGAATTGTCTCGATCGCATGCATGCATGCAGCGGGCTGTTCCTGGTTGTCATAAGCAAGTAAAAAAGGTATATGGTATCGTTACTATCGTAGGGACTCGTTGCATGCGCCCAGGCACTCAGTAGACCAATCAGGTATCGGCTGGGAAACATCCAAATGTGGCCATAGTGCCTGAAGTGAATCCCCTCTCTGCCTGAAGTGAATCCCCTCTGAAGTGAACTTTCGATATGTGCTGCGAGAAGATGCGACCACTGTGGCTTTTCAGCTTCCTATTGTCGTTTGCAGCATATCTGCCTGTCTGCGGAGAGCCGTTTCCCTGTTTGAACCCGTCTATTCAGTCTGGAAGGCTCCGGTCTGTCGACATGAAAGGAGACGGCTGGAGCATTGCCGTCTCCAGCATCTTTCAACGCCACCTCGACCGGTGGATATACGGACACGGACTCATCGAGGTGAGGTGTGTGTCTTGGTGAATGTGTAAAGATATGATGAGACAAGCAGGACGCTGTGTTCAGATTGTTGGCGTGCGGTCGCCCGTTGAGGAGGCTTTACGCGGCATGAGCCACAGTTTGTGAGTGTTCTGCGTGGTGATCGACGATCACCGCAACCGTCTACATCTGCTTAGCGCACACAAGAGGTGTTTGTTTCGTGTTCGCAGAGTCAATGCGGGCACTTATTCTGTCTCTTTCTACCTCTTAATGTGCGTGCGTGCCTGTGTGTTTTGGTTTGTGTGCATGCTTGCAGAACCGGTGCTGGCCCTCTCACCCCGAGTTGAGCTCCGCAGATCCCGAAATGGCGCGTTTTTGCGATTTTGACTTTGACACAGTGTGGTCTGAGTGGGATGTTTCGAGAAATCCCGACCCCTACGCAAACCCCCCCTCAGCAGGGAAGTGCGGGGACCACTTCGGGACCTCCCCTGCACACAGGCACGGGTATCTGTTTGGACAGGTGTTTCGGAAAGAATACGGGGAGATCATTTCGGAAAATTGCACGGGCAACGGAGAGGGGGGAGGGGAGGTGAGCCTAGAGAGCGATGGGGCACAAAAAAATGAACAGACTCTGGTCAGTCCCTCTGTGTGTGTGTGTGTGTGTGTGTGTGTGTGTGTCGCTGTGTCGGCGTGTGGGCAATCCACTGTTGGGATCCACGATGTGAATGTCAAAAAGGGTACAGTCTTTTGTCGTCATTCTGTCTTTCTCCTTCCTTGTCTCCCGCTGCGAAATCTCCGTCTGCGTCCGCTGATGACGTGTGAGACCTTTCTTTCCCTCTTTCTTTTTCTCTACCTGCCGCTGCATCGGTTTCTTGAGGTTGTCTCTGCCGTGACGCATATTTCTCTTCTTCTAACTGTACAGGCCTGTCGTGCACTGACTCAACCGCCTATTCAAAGGAAGAGGTTTCTCTCCTGAATCAGTCAGTACAGCCACAGAGGCGCCGATCCATCCCACAAAATGAATGAATGAACAATTAAGAAAGAAAGTGAGTGAGTGAGTGAGTGAGTGAGTAAGTGAATGAGTGAGTATGGAGCATGCACGAATGCAGATGCACGAATTTCGGGGTCTCTGCGGAGGGAGGCTGCCGGAACTTGGAGAGTTCCCAAGAGAGAAAGTGATCGTGTCCGATTGGTCTCCTTCGGCTCCCTTGACGCCCTTCTTTCTCAAGAGGGATCTCTGCAGGCAAGTGAATTCAGTGCTTAATTCGGCTCTTCTTTCTTTCTTTCTTTCTTTCTTTCTTTCCTTCCTTCCTTCCTTTTTAAAAGTACCCGTTTTGTTGCGATGGCGTTGAAATGGCCGTCAAGGCGATAAATGAAGAGAAGCAGAGGAATCCGCCTTGCTTGAGTGTGTGCTGTCGAGCGATGTGTAATTCCCTTCACACCAATGTGCGTGTGTGAATGTCGTCCTTCCCTCCTCTTTGTCCTTGCAGAAACGGAACCCGAGACGAGATGGGGAAAGAAGAGGGGGATGCGAAGCGCAAGTCCGAACTGTGGGGAGAGGCCGCAGAGCTCTCAAAACGAATCGCCGAAATCACAGGTGAGGGTGTCGGTGGGAGGACTGGAAATGCTGCTTTGTCTGTCTGGCAGGGTGCGAATGCATGGGCCCTGTTAGTCAAGCAAAGAGAAAAAGAAGACTGACTGTCTGTTTGACTGTATGTTGGTCTCCGCTAGCCTCTCTGTCTGTTGTGATCGTGGATTGCTGGAAGAAGAAACAGAGAAGGAAAGAAAATAAAGCGTGCCTTCCTGCCTTTCTGCGTGTCTCCTTCCTAATTATGCGCAGGGTGTGCGTGTGTGACCGGATGTCTGTGAGGACTTTCCGCTCTGTCTCTTCAAAATAATATCTGGTGTCGAACTCTCATGAAATCTCTCTGTCTGGTGTCGAACTCTCATGAAATCTCTCTGTCTGGTGTCGAACTCTCATGAAATCTCTCTGTCAGAACACCTGTTCTCTCCCTACACCCACCTTCCTTTTCAGGTCACTCCCCCGTCCCCCCTGAGGACAAATCGGGGGAGTACCTCGACAACGTTTTTGACTGCACCGTCGTTCACCAGTAAGTCGATCTGTTGGTTGGATAGTGTGTGTGCGTTCAGATACAGACACAATTTTCATGAAATGAGATGGATGTGCTCAGCAACGTCCCTACGTCGTACAGTGTGGATGAGGTTGGGTGGCGTGATGAAACGCAGAAACAAGTTTCGTGTTCAGGGTCTGAAAAAGGTTTCTTAAGGTGTCCCTTTTGTTTTTGAAAAGATGCGGTTCTCCCTCTGACTCTCTCCCCCCCTCTCTCGCTTTCCCTTTCAGTCCACCTCTGTGTGGCTGCGTGCGCCATTCCGGTTACTTTTCTTGAACAGGCAGAGCAAGACACATGATCATGCAAACCCATCACACCCACCTTCCTTTTTCGTCTCTCAGTTTTTCTCTCCAGCCCTGTCCTGCCCTGATAGCCTATTGATTCAAGACTTTCGCCATTTTCGTTCTTCCGACTTGTCGCATCGCCTCCTTTCCTTTCCTTTTCTTCCTTTTTCCTTCCTGTCTTATTTTTTCTTCTTCATTCATGGCCCCTCTGTGGTCTGGCGCCTGCAGGTGTCACGGACTCTCTGATGTTCCTCCGGTGCGCCCCCTCTCCACCCCTTCCCTCTTTGCCTCTTTCGCGTGACTGTTTCGATCGCCATCTTCCTACCTCTGGGATCGTTTTTTTTTTTGCGACACTCTGTCGAGTGATGTGTGGAGACCGCCTGCTTCTTGTGCTTGTCCTTTTAAAGTACCTCTTTTGTCCTGAAATTACTTTTTTTGCGCCCTGATTTCTTCCTTTCTTTTATCTCTTCAACCGGTGTGCCTCTTCCATCAAACGTCTCCTCAATGTGATCCATTCCCATCCTGCTTTTCCGTTTGTCTGTGTGCCCTCTCTCTGAATGGTCTGTTTGCTCCAATATCTTTCACTTGGCGCGCACATATTTTTCCTCTCAGAACCCCCTTTACTTCGCATGCTGCCCTTCGGCGTCTGCTCCCTCTCACTCATTCGATCTCATTGCATGCATGCAGCCGTTTCTGACCGACGAGGGCGCCACTCTCTGGGAAGGTGCAGACACTGCGGAAACTTCCTGGCGTTTGTTTTCATTTGACTTCTGGAGGGAGAGGGAGGGAGGAAGGAGACTCGTCGAGTATGGGTCTCAGGTCTGTCTGACAGTGTGCGTCTTTATTTCATCAACTGATTTGTGCCTTTTCTTCTCTCTCGTGCTTGAGACAGCTGTACATGGGGGAGAACGCTGGATGAGTTCGACTCGGGGAGGCAGAGGTTTTTGTTTTGTATGCATGCGCTCTCAATCGGAATAAGCAGAATTCTTCCGCACAGGGAGGGATTTTGGGTTTACCTCAGGCTGCCCGTTTTTTTCTCGGCACTTCTGCCTGCGTATCCTTGATCTTCTATGTGTGTGTGCATCCTTCCCTTTTTCTTCGACCGCTTTCCTCCGTGGGTCTCTCATGGTAGTGTGTTTATGTCCGTGACTGGTCAGAGGAAAGGTGTCTGTCTGGTCCCGCTCTCTGTATTGTGTTTCCTGTGCTGTGTGCGTGTGTACCTGCGTGAGTTTTGAACATTTTAAATCCTTGCCTCTGTTTCTGGATTTTTCTTTTTTATTTGCTGCATGGGGCATGCAGGCTTACGGGTACTTCTTCTACGTTCTCCTGGACAGATTCGTTGCAGCTCTTCAAGGAGAATCCTCCGAAAGGCTCTTCATTCAGGTACCGATGGAAGGAAGCTCGGAAAATTAAAACTCGGAATGGCTCGCTCCGTATTTGCACGTTTGCTTGACTCCCAATCCCGTCTGTTGGTTTTCAATCTGATTTCAAGGAGAAGAAGGAACGGGCAGAACACACTCCGGTCGCTCTGCGCAGACATTCAGTTTGATCGGATGCCTCTCTCTCTTTCTCTGTACGCATGCGTATGTATGTGCGTGTGTGTGTGTGCATGTTCAGGTGATGAGTGACAGCGACATGACGGCTCTGTTAGGACTTCTGGACAGACAGAGAGGAGCCAGGAGGCCTCCTTGGGGATCTGCGCTTGTGTGGGAACTCTGGGAGCGCCCCTCTGCTTCTTCTTCTTCTTCTCCTTCTTCTTCTTCTACGGAGACTGGGGAAGGGGGAAAAGGAGAGGGTGGGGGAAGAAACATCCCCATGGAACGTGCAGTGACGTTGAGCTTCAATGGCGAGTCCATCAATCCCTGTCCCCCCCTTCACTTTCCCTCCAAGTCGGACTCCCCCTCTAGGTCAGTCTCCTCTAGTCATTCTCAGACCGACTCCCACTCAGGAGGTGAAGGTTCATCAGAACAGCCTTCTTCTTCTTCTTCTTCTTCTGCGTCGTCCCTTGTGTGTTCTCTGGAGGACTTCGCTCGTTGGGTCTCCCACATGATTCCCCCGAGAGAGTGGTGTCCGGAGTTTTACGAAAACTACCGAAGAGTCTCAAGGGCTTCTTCTGGGGACCCAACTGCCGGGGTCCTTGAGGGCTTCTGCTCGTCAAATGCCGGGCACCTCGAAGTTCCTGACTTGTCCGAGATGGCAGACAAACCTTACTTTAAGTGAGAATGAATCTGAACGTTTCAAGCCAAAATCCAAGTTTTGTGCATGCACGTAAGATGCCAGTGCTGCTCTGCTGCTCTGCAAGAAATTTAGTGTAGAATTTAGTCCGTTATTTCAACCTGTCCTGCCTGTGTCGACTTGCCGAAGGCTGGACGCCTAATCATGGGCCGATAGCGGTTGCGCATATGATGATGAGGATAATGATGATGAATCATTGATGATGACGGGGTTACGTCGGGGTAATGAAACATAAGCCTATTAGTAGACTCATGCATTGTATGGTGGCCTACAGTATACAGACCAACCAATGCTAAAACCAATGACAATGATGATGATGATGATGATCGAATGGTCATTAGATTTAACAATAGATTCCCTCTCCTTCCTGATTTTGATCTAAATTTTAATTTTTTTCCTATATCGCATGCATGCGAATAATGAGGAGAATCAAGGAGAATGAGACTATTGAATTAGAAATTTGGGTTGTTGACGGTATAAGCTAGGCTAGAAGCTAGCGTATAAACCTTTTCTACGCAGTGGACCGCGGAGGGTACCCGGAAGATGTATCATATCCTTGGAATCCCAGTAACCCAGTTTCCAAATTAGTTTAGAAGAATATATATGGAAATAGTTTTTTTTTTTGTTTTTTTTATATCAAGAATTAACTTACAGTGTATACAAAACTGTATTTTTGTGCATGAACGCATATTCTAAAAGTCACAGATATTCTATATTTCTGTAGGCGTGGTTTAGACATATATATATTTCTATGTGAAGGGAAGATAATATATAATATATTTATTTTACTGCTGAACATTGCAGAACATTATTTACTTTTATATTTCTTTTTGTATATATATATAAATAAATATATATATTTCTTGATCGACAGAATTTACTATATTTATATATATATAGAAACCACTCCTAGATATTCCTAAAAGCCTGAGATCTTTGGTCCAGACTTTGGAAAAATCTTAAGTTAAAAAACCAATATTAAAGCTTTACATATTAATACTTAATATATAGCTTCTTTAAAAAAATTACCCCTATAGAATGCTACTCTAACTGTTAGTAACGGTTAGTATCCTAGTATGGGACTTCTAGATGAGACTTATAAACGCTATGTATCAAACAGTTATTACAACTTTCACAGTATTATGTACAGTTCTATCAAATTACAATCCATCATTCAATCTTATATGTCAACTTCGCATGCAGTTTTCAGCATGCCCTTGGCTCCAAATTTTTCCTTCATCCACATGCAGGACCCCTCAGCAGCAGTGCACAGTTGCACGTCCGAGCGAAAGTTAATTATTAAATAAGTGGACACTGAAAGAGAAAGAGAAGGGAAGAGGAGAGAAAGCGTCGTGAGGGGGAAAGAGACGGGGAAAAGAAAAGAGAAGGGAGGAGAGTGCTAACTGATCTGGTATTTGAAGCAGTACCTCTCTCCCCTCTCGATGTGGAAGGCATATATCAAGCTCGATCCGATGAACGCAAAAAAAAAGAATCAGGGGAGAAAAGGAAAACAAATTAAGAGCGAGACAAAGTCCAAAGCCGCCTCTCTTTTCCCCTTGCACAGTACACATAGCAAGAACAGAAGCATTTAGGTAGAAATTCCGCCTCTACAGCTAGTCGACTTCCTCCATTTCTTGTACGACCTCTTCCTTTCTTCCTTCCTTGATTGATTCCTCCATTCTTCCATTACTTCGCGACATTGCATCAATCATTCATTCATCAGACGCACCCCTGTACATCTGTCTGCCCGTCTACCCCCATCCCCAAATACCAAAAACCCGCCCCACGCACTTCAATTCCTGTCAGTCTGTCTGTCTTCCTCCTCAGCTTCCTGCCTCACTTCCATCCACTCGTCCTCAAATCTCCTCAGCGTTTTTCCGGCGTCTGTCTGTCCTCTCTCATTCCCCTCACTCTACGAGAGACTCCTCCCCCTCTCCAGACACGGAGCGAAGCAAGAGGCTCTCCCTCGCCTCATGGCTGCAGACTTTGTCGAGCCACGAGAAAGTCGAAGACGCAGAGGGAGAGGGAGAAGGCGGACCCACCTGCAGAGAAGAAGAAGAAAAGGGAGCAAAACTGATGAGGAAAACAAAAGGTACATGCGCTTTCTCGTGCAGAGATACATGCAGGGAAAGGGGCGCGCGCAAATACACCGCCGATCACGGCAACGCCAAAACGAAAGCTCAAAACGAAATCAGTCTCATGAATGAACGAATCGATTCACCAAAAACATGCCGTGGAAAAATCTCCTTCCGCTCCGTCAACGATGCTTCCAGAACGAGCATCACGCAACAACGCACATGCGGACACATTCATGCGCTCACAAAAAGAGGGAAAGAGAAGTAGAGAAGCAGTAAGGAAGATAAAGAGACTGACCAAAAGAAAAGGTCCCTCTGTGTGGACGGGAGAGGACGAAGAAGCCTCTGACCGAGGTCCATCCCTCCCCGGAGACCTGTAAACGATCCATTCTTCCTCGCCTTCGTCCTTCTTAGCCACTTCGTCATCAGTCCCTCTCTCACCATCACTTCCTTGCTGTTCCCCCAATGGCATGCATTGCACTTCCTTCACATACATTGTCATTCATTTCATCCCTCACTTCCCCTACTCTCTCTGCCTCCTTTCGAAAGGGCTTCGCCCGATCATCCAAGAGCGAAGGGCGAGAAGCCGAGTCATCTCCCACTCCCCTCCCATTAGAAGCGGGAGGCAAAGAAGACGGGGAAGGGAAGAGAGAACCCCCTCCATTTTCGTGAGGACTCTGAGATCCTCCGCCCAAAATTGTCTGGCCAGATTTAAACTTCTTTCTCTCTCCGTCTGAACCCCATCTTTCTTTTCCGCCCCCTTCTCCCCCTTTTCTATCCTCCCACTCCTCCGAAATACTCCTGCTCAGACCGCCCCCTTCTTTGTTCTCTGCTTTTTTCTGAGACGCTGAAAGCAGGAAAGCCGTCTCTCTTCTGAGGTCGAAAGGGGAAGCAGGCTCCTCACGTTCCCCTCTGAAGTCCTCCTGGTTTCCCTCCCCCCCTCCTTCTACTCTCCCTGTCTCAGTGGAAACACGCAAGTCAAAGGAGTCAGAGGACAGACCCGAGTCCAGGGAAGACCGCATACGTCCGAGCACATCTTCATCTCTGCCTGTGGGGATTTTGTCTCCATGACCGAAGGGAAAGCCCCGAGACGGGCAGACATCTTTTGTGTTCTGTAGTTCTGTTCTGTCGGACTTTCCCTGGGGCCGTCTGAGAATCTTTTTGGGCTGGGGCTGAGGCGGCGCAGGAAAACGAGAGTTGATGTGCACCAGGGGGAAGGGCAAAGGAAGGTGTGGTTGACGCTGCGGAGGACGGGTCGGGTTCGTGTCCGACTGAAGAGGTGGGGGAGGGCCCGGGGGTGGGGGGGGAGGTTGTTGCATGGGCTGCGTAGGGTACCCTTGCCCCCCCCAAGAAGGATTCTGCCTCTGCTGCCTCATCATGAAGAAGCCATGAGAGACCCCACCCCAACGTTCTGCACCCTCAACGGGACCTCCCAGGCCTGGGCCAGGGAAAGGACGGACAGCGGCTTCACCTGAGGTGTCTGGGAAGATGCTCCCCCCCTCCTTTGTCTCATGAGGAGACGCTTTTGTGTCCTGGCATTCTCTCTGTTTGTCCCCCCCTCCCCCTCCCCTGGGTACTGTTGGAGCAGGGAAGACAGGGAAGGACGAGAAGGAACCGGAAAGAGACGTGTGTGCAGGAGGACGAGGCACGCTCCCTCTTTCCCCACCTTGATTTTCCGCAAGAGAACCAGACAGAGCCGCAGTCCAAGCCGCGCCCAACGGATTGACGCTGAGAGAACCAGCATGCTCGTATGGAACGTGGGGGTGACTCTCCGGGCAGGTGTGGCGTCTGCGCAGGTCGTGCTTGTCCTCCTCACAGTCCCCCGAACGGGTGTTCTCTTTCTCTGGGTTCTTCTTCTGCTTCTGCCACTGCACAGGAGGCGGCAGGATGGTCGGCTGGGGTGCGTCGTTATGGGTTTTTTTGGGGTTCTCTTGAAGAAGAGACAGGGGGACGGCAAGCTTGTCAGATGGGGGTGTGGGCAGAAGAGGTGATCGCTTCGGTTCAGGGTGTGAGTCTGCAATGAAACAGGAAGGGGAAGGATGCGCTTGTCTAGGGGGTGAAGGAGACGGTGAGATATTTCGATCGACTGTCGGAGAAGAGGAAAGGGTATTTGAGAGACACGAGCGAGGAGGACAAAGCAGACTGGCGTGTGGGGAGAAAAGAGAGTGCATACGCATCTCCGCTTTGTCGATGGGAACGACTTCAAGCTCCTCCTCCCCCTCAGGCAGAGGCTGCTTGTGCTCCAATTCCTCCTCCTCTTCCTCTTCCTCTTCTGCCTCGAGAGAGGACAAAGGCTTTTCGGGCAAATTGTTTTCTATCAGTTCTCTTCTGTTGATCAGCAGAGCGTCAGGCCTTTCGTCTCTATCATCCAACGGCTTGTCGGGGTCCGGCCCCGGCTCTTCCTCATCCTCATTCTTCTCCCACTGATGGATCCCCCTCTCCCTCTCCTTTTCCCCATCTCCTCCCTCCTCCACCAATCCCACCCACTCTTCTTTGCTTGCATCACAGTCGTGCTCAGGGGACTGAAGAGGGAAAGGCCGAGCTTCTTCTGCATAGGATCTACTATCCGAATCTCTCTCCCCTCCCCTTTCTTCCCATTCTTCCACCCCCTCGTTGTTGTGACCGTAGGAGGAGACACGGGGGGAACTGAATTTTCTCTGTCGGTAAACAGAAGGAGGCCCCCCCCACTCGTTCTCTTCTTCATCTCTTCTCCTCCTGTGGAGAGAGTCTCGAGAGGAGGCGGAGGAACGACGGGGGGAAGCTCTGGAGAGGGATCGAGGAGGATGTCGGCTTCTGAATCTGAATCCGTCAACCCCCTCTTCTGCCTCTGAATCGTCGGAGGGGAAGCCGGAGCGGTAGCAGGAGCGGGGGGGGGGACTGGTACCGCCGGGAGTGATAAGGGGAGCGGCTGGGAGAGAGCCTCTCTCTTCGCACCCTCTCACTTCTTTCCCTTTCTGTCGGTGTGTGTGTCCGTGCCCTCCTCCCTTTTCTGAATACTCTACTGACACTGTCATTCCAATGAGTGAGGCAATACGTAGGGCAGAAGGGCAGCTCGAGCTCAATCGCTCTCTGAAGTATCGCATCGAAGCAACTGTTGAGCCATCCCTCTTTGCGCATCAGCTCGACAATCTCCACCCTCTCCCGCCCCACAGCACCCCACGCAGAGTCTGCCATTGCCTCTTCAGCCCGTTCCACCCACACCCCCGCCCCCGTCCGCATACAACGATCCCAAACCTCAGACCCCACCCGAGACACCACCTCAGGCCTGGAGACCAATGCAGCCAGGCTCCTCAAGAAGTGCATGCCCCAACATCACAGGTGAGGTAAACCTCTTGCCACTGAAACACTCGAGGTCCCAGCAAGCCAGGATCTTGAGGTCAATGTTGGACTCTCGGAGTACTGTCTCGAGGAGATCCGCGTTGTCCCCCCTCACTGCCCCCAAAAGAAGGGCCACCGTTCTCAAGAAGGGGGCATCGCTCGGGCCGACCCTGTCGAAGGTCGCGTGGACCTCTAGCTGCGGGCAGGCAGGGAGACAGACACAGAAGAAAAGAAAGCAGGAAAGAAAGAACGAAAGAGAGAAGGATACATACGCGAACGTAAGAAGGCAAAGTCTGACGGATGAATGCAATGCAGAGAGCAGACATTGCAGGATAGAGGGAAGGAAAGATATCATCAGCCAGCACGCACTGAGCGGATCGCATCCGTTCTTTTTTTTTCTTTTCTCCGGCCGTGGTTCTTCCTTCTCTTCTCTTTCCACCTGGGGTTCCCCGTTCGATCCCTTTCTTCAAGACTCCATACACCCCAATTGAACACCCCCCTCACCTGAGGATTCTCTTGGAGGAACTTCATCAGCTCCGAGGGGGAGGCTTTCAGGCCGAGTGAGTAGAAGTACGCGGGGGTCTGGCACCTCTGCAAGGAACAACAGACAAACAGACAAATGGAGCAGCCGTCACGTAGAGGGCAGAGAGAAGAGAATCAACAAATCCATCCAGCAAGACATCGAGAGGACAGAGCAGGACCCAGGGAAAGGGGACGAATCGCAGTGTGGAAAAGACTGCTCCCTCCGTGTCTGTATTTTTGCTCTTTCTCTCTCTCACAGATGGCTCTATCAAACTCACTCTAGATAAGTTTTGAAATGTGCTCTCTCTCTCTCTCTCTCTCTCTCTCTCTGTGTGTGTGTGTGTGTGTCTGTGTGAGTGAGTTTGAGTGTGTGTGTGTGTGTGTGTGCGCGCGCGCTAGCAGCGCACAGCAGGAAAGCTACACAAGAGGGGCGAAGAGGAGAAATAACTGGCCGGCCATTACGCAAAGAGGCGAAAAACTAAGCACGAAAACTACCATTCGATACCCTCGAAGCCCCACTTCTCCAGCCCCACTCTCCTGTTCTTCGTGGTCTGCAAAAAGGTAAAGAGACAATGTGGAGATTCTTGAGTCCCTCCTTACACGGATGCATAAACATAGAGATGGAGAGATCCCCCCCCTTCTTCTTCTCATCGATAGAAGAGCACAAAGACACATGTCCGCACACAGATATGCAGACACATCGACTCTCTCTCTCACACACACACACACACACGCGCGCGCGCGCGAAAGAAAAAAACGATTTTTTATCAAGTTTCCATAAGTGCCCACGAAGAGACCTGTATGGTGACACCAAGCAGCCCTCGTTCTCACCAACCAGCCGCCCATACCCACCCCGAAAGAAACCCTCATTCACTTACTCACACATGATTCGGAGGAGATTGAGGAAACGACTCTTCAAATAGATGGTTCGATTCGCAACCGAGAGAGGGGAGGTGTCGAAGAAAACGCTTCTTTGACCCGCCGTCGCCTTCTTCCCCCCCTCCTCTTCCTGTGCCCTGGGGACAGTTGTACCGGGCCTCTCCATGTTTTTCGGCCTCCTTTCTTCTTCTCTGTGCAGCTCCTTGCCGACCTTCGGACACCCCGTAAACGCAGGTCGAGACCGGGCGCCAATGGAGAGCGAAGAACCAGAAAGACGGTGTCGAATGTTTAGCCCCCCCTGTAGTAACTTCCTTGCTACTGCGTCACGCATAATGTCTTTCTCGGTCTTTCTCTTGTCTTCGTTTTTTCCTGTCTGTTGCGCATTCACTTCCGTCTGAGCAGACGCAGACTCAGAAGCAGAGACCGGAGGACATTGATACAGATCACGACGAAGTTTGAATGAAAAAGAATCCATTTTGTTCCACTTACGACGACGCTCCTCACTCAGATCGATGGCCCTCCTCACCTTCACCTTCAACAGATCCCTCAAGTCCTCCATCAGAACATCACGAAACTCCCCTGCCCCCCCCCTTCCACATTCATGAAGTAGTTTCTTGAAGTCTCGGTCCTTCTTTTTCTTCACACTCCCATGTCCACACAATTCGAACTCCCCCTTCACATACTCCCACACAGCCTCTGCCACCGGAATGGACCCAGCGTCCGATGCCTCCAGCAGAAGAAGACCTGCGAGACTATCCACAAACAAGTGCTCCCCATCTCTCGAATTCCATTCAAATTTCGTTTTCTGCCACAGATCCAAATCAAGGCACTCACCCACTGTCTGAATGACTTTCGTATTTCCCCGAGAGGCCCCGTCAATCAACACCAGTAGAATCAAAGCCCTCTGTCCCAATGAATCGCCAGATCCAAAAAGGATCCGGAAATTTTCAGAACAAAGAAACGTCCCCAACCGGATCGAATCGTCTCCGCACCCTCTGACGAAAGTCAAGAAAGACTTTGTACTGCAGACCCTGGCCTCCAACTCTGCCAACTCTTCGTCCGTTGCCCTCGGGAAGGAAAGAAAAGACTCCTCTGGGGCGTCAGACTGCCCCGGTGGGACGTCTTTTACTCCTTCTACAGGAACCGTCGCGGCGCTCTGTCCTTCTTTTGAAGTCCCTTGTCGAGGCTGAGACTGAGCCTCCCCGCCATGACAATCAGAGAAAGGCACCAAAGACAGGAGACTGTTTGACCGGGATGTCGGCTTCACTTCTTTCTCTGTATGTGGATCATATGCGGGAGAATCTCTTCTCTCGCTCGAGGCGGAAGAGGACTTAGCGCCAGATGTAGAGGAGTGGGTGGAAGTTGTCAGGGGAGACGAAAGGGGAGCTGTGTTATGTCCCCTCACAGACTCCATGTCTTTCTTCTGCTGCTCGTCATGTCTCTTGTTGTTTTTGTGCTCAGTGATGGGCTTGGGTCTGAGTCTGGGAGGCTTCAGACTCGACGTCTCAGAATCAGAAATGTCTTCGATAATCATCCTGCCACTCGGTTTCCCTCTTGTCTCCACTTACGAGTGAAGAGAAAAACGGCTGTACAGAGAAGTGATGTAGTTGAGGCTTACAGCTGCAAAAAAACAGGGGTGATTGCAGCCAGTTTGCAAGGCAAAGCGATGTATTCCAATGTTTTGAATGTCAGGGAAGCCTGTATCGAGCATTTCCCGTCTCTCTTTCTCAGCAAGAAGAAAAAAAGAGATACAGGGAGGCGTACAAAATCCGATAAGGAGAATAAAAGGAGCAAGGGACGCAGAATCTTGATGACATTCATACACACCTGAGCGGAGCGAAAGCAACCCGCAGTATGAACGCCCTCACTCTCCCCAGGTGAAAAGCACGTCTCCTTCTTTCTTATCCTCTTGAGATCAAATATCGAAATACACAAAAGTCATTCGAATATCGATCCTTTTTCATTGTACAGACGATGTAGAACGAGCAACTGATCTTCCCCCACACGACTTCCGTGGCCATCTGAATCCTCGTGAGCCTGATATTATTAATAATTGAAATTACAGCCTGATCGAAACTGATTCGAAAGACATGCAACTCACTTCATCTCCATGCAGTTAATTCGATCATATATGCGCATGCACTTTTGGATTCAGAGTTCTGAAATGAAACTCTGAATGACGCGCGCGCACATCGCGCGCACGCAAGTGCCCCGGAAAAAAGCCGCTGAGGGCCCCGGGGCACTCATCACAACAAGTTACGCGTACTGCATTTCGGAAGGGAAATTCATTATTTTCGCTTTCCCACGGCCATTCGCACGAAGTGCGCCAGATTTTTCGCTGATCGACAATTCAGGTCTCTTGAAGTATTCGTTGTGCCTTCTATGACAGCGAACTTTTCCTGACTCTGTGTGGCAGTCGGTCGCCTTTCGAGATTCTCGAAAAAAACGGAAAGACTCTCGGAAAGGAGAGAAGCAAAGAAGCAAACGAACCGGCTCAGGAGAACGAGTAATCTGAGTGAAAAAGAATTTGTCTCTGATCGGAAAAACGTCACTTCACCATTTTTTGTCGAAGTAAACTGACACTAAGGGCTGGAAGAAGCTTTCTGAAAAATGTTCCCCTCAGGTATCTCGCGTTCTGCAAACATTTCTGCCACCATTCTAGTGCATCCTGGACCATTCATGGACGAGCGCATCGCAAAAGCTTGTGCCACGTTCAGACTCTGCAACTCGTCTCCTCCCTCTTCTGTTCTTACGGAAGGTTGGAATAGAGTCACGCTCTCTGGTATGAAGGATGCAGTGATCGATGCCCTGTCGTCTCTGCACGACAAGGATGGTGTGCCTCTCCGTATGATTCTTCCTCATGGGCAGCTGTCTGCTCAGGGAGTGAATTTTAGAAGACAGGTGGAAGAAAGTCAAAGTCTCTTCGGGACTCAAGTCACTGTCCATCCCCTGACCGCCAACAGAGTTTCTGCAGAGCGTCTTCTCACGATCTCAGGACCCCCAGGAAGTTCTCTCACCCCCCTTCGTGCCTTTTCCCCCGTCGTTTTCGAACCGTGCTCCTCCGCCCTTCCCCATACCCCAGGAATACTTGGGGTCGGGCAGGGCAGGCATTTCCCTTCCAGACAGCCTGTCGAAACCTCCACACGATCGTGCTGGCAGCCTTGTCAGCCAGCCTACCCACAACCACTCCAGCCGCCAACAGCGAGAGCAGACCCTTATGACCGAGGACTGGGGGTGGGAGAGGAGAGACTCAAAGTGGATGTGAACGGTCCCGAGTTCTTTATGGAGGATTCTCCGACCGTCGGGCCCAGGAATGTCGTAATGGCGGGGGCGCTTGACCCTCCGCGTGTGTCCCCATACGGCTGCGGTTTCCTGCCCTCGCCAGGACAGGGCATGGTGGGGCAAGGATACGCAGAAAGAGACCGTGAAAGCAGCGGGACTCCCACTACTGCCACCGCCACCCGAACTCCATGCAACAATCAGCTCTCGGTGGCCCATCAGGTCACGGTCCCTGCGGGCAGTGCACAAAGCAGCGCTGCGGCGGGATACCTCCATTCCCACCACCATCCTCAGACCGGAAACAGAGGGGCCGGGCCTGTCTTCACCCCCCAGCATCACCAGCAGCATCATCAGCAGCAAACGGGGTTGTCTCACCTGCCCCCTCACCCTATGTCCACCCCCCCTGTCTCTACAAACGGAAATGGACACACCAACGCACTGCCCCCGACTGTGTACTCCCCTGTCGTCCCATCCCACCAGACCCGCGAGCCGATCCATATCACCGCAGCAGGATCAGTGGTGCAGATGCAGGGTCAGGGTCCGACTGGTGGAGCAGCGACAGCCGAAGGGAACCCGCCGAACCAGAACCAGAACCAGAACCAAGTCCCCCTTGGAGAGGCTCAGACTGAAGAGATTCTCTGGATCCCTGCACACTTCGTTCCTCGCCTCATCGGGGGTGGTGGCAAGTGCATTTTGGATTTCCAGAACCGAAGCGGTGCGAGTCTGAAGTACGATCGCGTGACTGCGGCCGATGGCAGGAAGGCAGTGCGGATCAGAGGGAATCAGAGACAGATCGCCGCAGCTGCGGAGATCTTGGAGAACAAGGTTGCCTCCTGGACTGCGAGAGACCTGAGAGGACCCGAAACCAGAACGATGTGGGTTCCTGACGAGATGGTCAACCAGGTACGTCTTTGCTTTCGAACGGGCTGCATGGTTGCCTATGATAAACAGGATCCACCTACCATTGTTATCTCCCCCACTCTCCTTTCTCTCTCTCACGGGCTTTCGTGTGTGCCCGCTGTGTCTGTAGCTCTCTGGGTCTCTATTTTGGTCCGGTTGCGTGAAGTTCGTTTGAGGGAATGAGCGGACACAGTCGTCTCGTCTGCGTCTGTCTGTATGCATGTCTCTTCTCTCTGTTTCTCTTTTGCTGTCTCTCTCTCAGGTGATCGGCAAGAAGGGTGCGAAGATCTCCGATTTGCAGCTGTCAAGCGGTGCGAGCGTGTTTGTGGACACCAGAGAGAGCGCCCGGATGGGAGTGATGAGGGAGATCACCCAGAGCCTGGGGGTCTCTGCAAGACAGGCGGAAGAAATGGCTGTACAACTGTACTGGATCCAGGTAAGAAAAAAACAGACGGATGGATGAATCCAGACAGACATGCATTGAAACCATACAGTACCGTCTCTTTTCCATCCATCAATCCATCCGTTCTGCAATGGCCAACCAAGTTGCAGTGGACTCTCCCATCATTCTTTCGCCCTTCCTACCCACTTATGTTTGATGACTTCTTCCCCCCCCCCC
>JAHBMJ010003676.1:5000-52933 GCA_018398765.1 Chromera velia | reverse complement strand
CCTCTCTCTCTCTCTGTCTGCCTGCCTGTCTGCCTGTCTGTTGGACAGAGAAAGACACTTGGTCTTTCTGTGCGAATGAACAAAAAACAATCCCTGCCTCCTCTCTGCAGACTCGCAATACGTTCCCCGGAGCCCTCACCGCCCCCTCTCCCGACATGCCCACACGAGTTCGTCGCGTCGTCCTCGTAGGAACTGCTGAGAACGTCAATAAGTGCGCCGCCCTCCTGACCAGCTGCGTGTGCAAAGTCGTCAAGCTGGCTGCACTGCATGCCGCCAAAACCAACGCCCCCCCTGCCGGCGGGATGCCTGGAAACCTCCATCCCCCTTCCCACACTCCTCAAACTGCCGCCCCGACCACCTTCACCCTCACCCACGCCCCGAACCTGAACGGTGCAGTCACCGAAGCACCTCCCCCTCCCTACTACAACTACTGCTACTTCATGGGAATGGAACAAGAACAGCCCGAATTCGCCCAGCCTCATCTGCACCACTCAGCTGTCACTGTGACGGCTCCTCCTGGATTTGCCTCCGGAGGTGCGGCAGGAGGAGCAGCCTCAGCATCCAGCTCCGTGCAGGTGCAGAACGCTCACAGCACCTTCCTGCCGACCCCGACCCCTCTGACCTCGATGGAGGTTCCCCCTCCGTATGAAGCGGTCGCGCCTCAGTTCGATTAATGTGTTTCATTTTTTTGTAACCTCTTTTCATTTCAGTTGTCATGGAGAAAAAGGGAAAGGGCAGTAGAGCACGACTAATTTGATTGAAGAGAACTGTACTGCTGCTTGGCGATTTTGATTTTTTCTTTGTGACGCTGGAAGAAAGAGAAGAAGACAAAGGCGAAGAAACAGAAAAGAGAAAAAACATGAGGCGAGGTGCGGCCCCCCACGACAGATACAAAAAAAACATCAGAGAGAGACGGAAACAGGTTAAGGGGAACCGACGAGGAAGAGAAAGGCGAAAGAAGGAGACGGGACAAGGCAGTAAAACCGATGGTAGACAATAAAGGACTCAGTAGACAGACGGACGGATGGACGGTAAAAAAGAACGCGGGAGCGTAGAGAAGAGGAGCAGAAAGGGAGAGACACTGTCGTGCTCTTCCTTTTCTTTTTTTCTTTCTTGTTCTTCTTCTCTCCCCTCTTCATTGAATGATCGGTTCTGTCGGACTTCTTTCTTTCTAAAACCCTCTCTCTATACTGTGGATCTTGCCGACCGCCTTTCCTTCCTACGTGCCTGGCAGCGTGTCTTGATTGAAACTGCGTCGGTGGTTGTCTGCCAAGGTTGGTTGTCAAATCACGCACAGACACACCGACAGAGACAGGGGAGGTGAAGTGAGGTGCACAGGTTTGTTTAAATCAAAAACCGGGTCGGAGAGTGGTAAACAAACGGCTGTCTTCTTTCTTCTTTTCTCTCACTTTCTTTCCTTTCTCCATCTTGGGTAAATTTGGGGCCTGTATTAGATGCCTTCCTTCTTTCGTCCGTTCCTCCTTACTTACACGGATTGTTTACAATGTTGTAGACCTGAGAAGAATCATAAGTCCTCTTCCTTCCTGCCTTTCTTCCTTGTCTTCCCTCCTTGCTGATCAATTTGGTGACTAGGTACTCACTGACTGAGATGGAGCATTGATTGTACGAGGGATCGAATGCTCGGTTGGTTCGTTGACTGCTTGACCGGTCAAATCAGCAGTCACATAGATAAATCAATAAATACCCTAATTACTTGCTTGCTTGTTTTATTGATTGATTGATCGATTGATGCGCATCCTCGATGTCCTTTGAAATTTCCCTCTCGCTGCCTTCTTCTTCCTCTTCTTTTTCCTTTCCTTCTATTTCTCTCTTTCTTTGTAGATGTCCGGTTTCTTCTCTGCCATGCTACGAGCCCAGAATTCAGTTTTGCCCCCCCCCCCGGTCCATACAAGAAAGTGCGTGCAGAGAGCATTGAGGGAGGGAGGGAGACAGACAGAGTCGATACGAGCACAGACGCTCCATAAACTACCGACGGAAAGAAAGGAAGATCCAAAGAAAGGAAGCACAAGTGATGTCCCTACCTGCACAGAGAGCAACCTACACTCCCCCCAAGAATGACACAGAAAACCACACACAAGACAACGCCAGAGGACCGAACCGTGGAAAGAGCTTGCCGGAGTTCCGTGCTCAAATGCGCACAGAGAAAAGAGAATAGGCAGACCAGGAACCCAACCGACATACTCATCGAGACCGTAGAGAAACAAGATAAGGGAGAAGAAAAGAAGGAAGGGGTTCGAGAGAGAAGGCCTCAGTCTTCTGTCTGAGAGACTTCCATCTGTACTAGATGCTTTATGCATCGGAACAGGAAGAGAAGAGAAGAAAGTCCTGAGAGAGACGATCATGACTCGGGCCTGGGGGATGGGGGGGGGCAGACCTGCATTTGCAGCTAATGTTTTGCCCTCCCCCTGAAAGTGTCTGTCTGAACAAGCATGTGTTGTCGATCTTTGCATCCACTCATGCATTGCTCGAACCAACTTATGCACTGCGAAAGACAGAAAGAAAGGAAGATACACGAAGCAAGCGAGAGAAGAAACGTCAAGCGTGGGTCAAGGGGACTGCATGTAGAGGCGTTAAAGAGGACAACCGTCAGAAAGAAAAGAAGACAAAACAGAAGAAAAGAGGGATGGCTGTCTGGCAGAGAGACCGGGAGGAGAAACGGAAATGAAATCCACATGGAAAAGGGGGGTACGGGGGACCATTTCTTTTCTTCGCTCCTCGGTAATTTGAGGCCCTTTATCATGCGTTTTTGTGTCCATGGACTCTTGTCATCGTTACAAACCGTCTTTTGCCTCTGGCGGTTTTTTTTTTTGCGTTTGTACTGTCGCAGTCACGAATGTCCGCTTCAGGTAAGCGCAAGCACCATGGCTTCCAAGAGGGGAAAAAATCGAAGGAAGAAAGAAAGAAAACAAAAGAAAGGGTTGTGGAAAGAACTGGAAGTACAGTGGTTACCGACAGTGCCTCACGTGGTGTCACTGACAGTCCCTCTCCATCTCTTTCTTCCCTTCCTTCAAACGCAGTTAGGCTGGCTGTATTTTTATCCCAACATCTGCCTGCTCTTCTTTCGGCACGTCTCTCATTTGTTTGTCCCTCCTGTTCAGAAGAAGTAAAATCTATCCAACTAGCTGTCTTTAGACGTGACCGTGGGACTCAAATTCTATCTCTGCCCGTATGCAGGGACCCAGATATCTGTCTGTCTGTCTGTCTGTCTGTCTGTCTGTGACACACTTAATTTGGAGAGGCCTCTGCCTTGCTCGATGGTCTTTCTGTCGATTTCTTTTTAGACTTTTTACAAGCGTACTTCCTCTCTTGTCCACCGCCTTCATGCCGATCGGTGATGTGGTAATTTGTCCCCCCTCTTCTTCTTCCTCCCGCCTGTCTGTCTGTGGGGGAGTGGCACGATCCCCAGAGCACACACAGCATAGTGACAGGCCTGTTTTTTATCAATCAAGATATTGACAGACAAAGGCATGCAAGTCCTCATGGTTTAAGACGCGAATGTTTCGATAGCACCACACATGCACCTCCACACTCCTACTCACACGTTACACGCCCTTTCACGCCACTAGAAACTGTTTGGTTCCTTCTCTACGCAGAGAACGTAGAGCGTGACTAGTCTTATTTATTTGACCGCTCTGACCTTTTCCTTCTCTCCCCTAACCCCTCTCTCTTGAGAATGATCTATTGATCGAATCGACAGCGCAGAAAAGAATGAAGGCCCTATTTAGAAGATGTCCATCCGTCCGGGTTTTCGGCAATTTTCTGTCTTGTCGAAGTGGAGGAGCTGCACATAATAAAAAAGAAGGCATGATGATCTGATGTTTATGCGACGACATTTTTTTATTTTTGTTGAGAAGATCTCTTCCCTCTGGCGGGGCTAGACTCTCTCCTATTCTCACTGTCCGTCTCCTACCCCCCCCTCCCTTTCACTCTCTTCCACGATGAACGACGTACTGTATTGGTTTCGGCCAGTATCGGACAGCGTGCGTCGATGTATGCAAATAGTGCGATTAGTGATGCCAACCTGTGCCTTCCTTTGTCTTCATTCATTCATTTCTCCATTGCATCTCTAGACAAAAGGCAGTGTCTGTCCGTCAGCATCTGCAGAAACGGGGTTTCAGTCAATAGACACTTAGAAGGAACGGGAAGCAGGGAGCAACGTTGGATCATTTGTTTGGGTGTTTAAAATGGCCGCTGAGAAAGGAGGGGGGGAGAAGGAGAACCGAGTCAAGCCAGAGAGATCTGTGAGAAAGCCAGAGAGAGCCCAAAGCTGCGAGACGCACCTCTCTTCTTTACTCTTCTGTCAGCACAGAAAGGGAAAGCGCCCCTTCAGCCAAGGGAGGATGAACGGGACGTCAGAGAGAGAAAGAGAGAGAGAGAGAGAGAGAGCAGTCGAGCCACTCAATGCATGCGTGCACTGAGAGACGATGACTAGTGATTCGATTGGCTTTGCCTGCCCCCTTCCCGTCATTTTGTCTTGCCTGTCGGAATGGAGAAAGAAAACGACCGGTCTGCTTCACAGTCCCCTCCCTCCCTTCCTTGCAACTGGCTCTGCTGGCCGATGGTGAACAAAAAGGAGAAATGAACTGTAGTTTCAGAAAATAGAAGGAATGCGAGGAATTTACAGGTTGAGAGAGAGAGAGAACATCTCAAATTCAGACAGAGACCTCATTAAACAGGCCGGAAATAAATACTGTGCCTCCGCCCGCTTTGCCTAGCAGCGACTGCTAGGCCCGGTTTATCTATCTGTTGGATAATCCGCAATTTTGTTTCCTTCCTTTCCTCCTTTACTGCTTCCTGCCTTCTTTCGAGCCTTTTTGTTGGATCCTGTAATCAAGAAGGACCCCTCCTCTAGGTTTACCCAATTCCATCACACCCTCCCTACACCCGTCTACCCGTACACGCTTCATTCCTTCTCAATTCAACTGTTGAAAAGCTGCAGCTCATTGCACCTCTTTCCTTCCATCCAAGAAACGGCAACATGCTCTCTCTCTCTTTTTCTGGTCAGGTTCGAGGCACTGTGATGCCATGACCATGCGTGATGTGCGAACGAAGCAGTTTAGTGCCAAGGCAGTGACAGTACGAGAAGCGTAATTTAGTGCCCTGGCAGCAGTAGAATACGGAGAGAGACGCTCGCAGGAAAATGAAGCACCCACACAAAGGTGAGAATAGGGTCCACATGTGCTTAGCCTTGCCGACGAGAGAAGAAACATTCATAGAAGACCGATCGAAGAGCTACGAGGAGCGGTTGAATGAAAGATAACCAGTCTCCTGGAGGGAGAATTGGCTGGATACAAAAAAGAAAGAAAGAACCAAGCGAGACCTGACGTGAACAGTTCACTTTTCCTCGGATTGTGAGAAAGAAGGGGAGGTGGAGAGACGGTTTTTTTTTTGTCTTGTCTTCATAGAACGTACGGACTCCATGCAGTTCCCTCTTATATCCAAGAGATGCAAATGAAATCAGACTAGAGTGGTGGTGGTGAATTTCCTTCATTCCTGCCTTCATTGATGGCCCAGGAGAAGGAAGAGGGGGAGGAGGAAAGAAATTTAGAAGGGGTCAAAGATGGAATCCTCACTTTTTCCCCGCTTCCCTGCTTGCATGCTTGCTGTCCGACCGACCAGTGTCTTCTGGTCTTATCATGCCATTTGTTTGGGTGTTTGCCAGCAACAGAAACGTCCATGGTCTGCACTGTTTGACCGCCGGACAAGTCGGTCGGTCTTGTTTTTCTGTCAGTCCATCTGTCTGTGGAAAAACATATGGTCTGTTTGTTGTCGTTTCTTCCTCTGTCCCTCTCTGTCCGTCCACTTTTAGAGCTTGGCTGTAAACAAGTCTGGCAGGAGACAAGCGAGTCTCAATAAATCCACCCGTGCGTCCATGTGTGGGTGTGTGTGTTCGTCTGTTAAGTGTGTGTGCTTATCCGTGAGTCTTTTTGCGTGCTTTTGTGGTCCGATATGCCTCCCGCCTTTGTGTCTGTCTGTCTTGTTGTGACTATCTACGGACTTGATTGCAGTGTGTGTCTTCGCTCGCTTGCGTGGTCATCAATCAAGCAATCCTTTGATCGATCGATCGAGGAGGGATGTTGGTGATCTTATTTGACAGGCACTACACGGTGGAAGGAGCTTAGAGGAGAACGACGGAGGCAAAGGAGTAAAAGGGAAAGAATGGTAGATCGATTCATCGGGAGCGATACAAAGATTTGAGAGTATGACCGCAAGAAGAAGATCGATCGAAGGCAGACAAACGAGGTCAAGACTAAAGAAAAGAAGAAAATTGAAAAATCTGAACGGACCCGACTTGGCGACTAGTTCGATGGGCGGATCCGCTTCTGAATAGAAAAAGATGAGCACCTGCAGGCAGAAATCGGTGAAGTCCTCGTGGCATTTTTTTTTTTTTTTTCGTTACTTCTGGTCTTGAGTCGTTCTCCAAAGGGGCAAGAAGGAAAGGTGGATGCAGAATGCGAGAAGGTGCATGAATGACCACTTCTTAGTGCGAGACACACCCCCGTACCAGGTACTCATACTGCCTTCGCTTTTGTGAGCAGGAAGTCGGAGTAGCGGAATCAAAACAAATTTGTTTGTGGCTTTTGCTTTTCTTCTTATCGGTACATTTGTGCCTTTGTTTTAGAAAGTCAGCCAAAGCCGATGGTAAGTTCATCTCCCACTGTTGATTTGAAGGAGACGCGTCAGTCTGTTGGTGAGCTGCATTTTGCATGCATTCAATGATCGGTGTCTTTTCAAAAGGAGAGGCGAGTGCAAACCAGCTCCCAGGGTCTTGGTTTTTTTTATGTGTTGTTTTCTGTCGCTGAGAAAAACCTTACAAGGAAGGTGACCTGAGTAGGATTGCTCTCGGAGCTCCTGCAGCTTTTTTTTTCAATTTCGAGGGTCAGTAGATACGTGTGCAGAAGTTGTGAGTGCGCCTGCGGGTCTCGTCGTGTTTGCGTGAACGACGACAAGATGAACTCCTCTTCTTTTCTCTTGAGGACACATAAGAAAGACAGAGAGAGGAGAGACGAGGCAAAAGGAGAGGGGCTTTTTGCATTCGCATGCATGCAGAGGGATCGATGGATCGATCGAGCACCTGCAGAGGAGAGAAAAAACTTGTCTGGCTGCAGTGCACATGCAGTAGAGAGAGAGCAGTACTGCCATGCAGGAGGGCATGCATGCAGTGCAGTGGTAGGAACGGACAGACGACGCCTGTCAATGTCCTATCCGATACAATTGCGAGGCATGGGGTGGAATGGGTCCTGTTGTTACATGAAAGAGGAGAGGAGAGGAGAGAAAACGCAGCAGAATTCAACTTTCCGATCATGCAGTCAACGTACCAGCATGACGTGGTGAGAAAATGGAATGAGACTGCAGCCATCCAGCCTGCCTGCCTGCCTGCCTAGCTGTGCTTCAAATGTTTCCTTCCTCGTTGACACTTTCCTTCCTTCCTTCGTTCGGATCCTGCTGAAGAAGTAATTCAAAAGTCGGAGAGAGAACAGAAGGAACAAGGAACAGAGCCGACGGTTGGGAGATGTACAGCTTGAGACGCAGTGACCCAATCGAACACAACACACCCCTGCAGTCATATAGCGATAAAAGCGTCTTGACGGATGTTTTCCAACAGACGACTGACAACGAAAGAAGAGAAGAGCTTTATCTGTGGATCTGCTTCTCTTCCGCGCAGACATTGGAGAAGGAATGAAATTTGGAAGTTGCGGAGAAGAGTAACGCAAAACAAAGCAGACGTGGCAGCTGTCTGGATGGTTCGGTTTCTCTTCTATCGTGCATGCATGATTCTTCCGTTTCTTTCACTCGCATACCGTTCTGGCCGATCAACGAAAAGGCAGCAGAACAAGAAGTGTAGCTTTAAGCGCTGCCCGGCCAACGGCCTCGTTTCTCTTCAGTAACAAGTTCAGTTCCCTCCCGATTCCAGGCCAATCCTAGGGCCAATCCATCGCTGCCTCTAGTGCTGACTGCGCAGTGTTAGCATGTGGCACCTTTTATATATAGAGCAAGCAAGGAAACAGATAAACTATCTTCTGGTCCCTCATTCAATAAGTATACACATAATCATTCATATATCTTATGTTTTGTCTAGAGTACACTATGATGATGATGATGAGGTAACTTAACCCGCCAGCCATCGATCGTGTCCCAATGGCAAAGGGCAGTTTGAGCACATATGCATTGCTAGCTTAGGATTTTGATTGATTGATTGATTGATTGATTGATTGATTGATTGATATGTTCCGCCCTAGGGCCTTCCCGCTATGTCGATTTGTCGCCAGAGCTAGCAGGGCGGGGCGTTCCCCAGCCTAAGCTGAGGTATCAGACCCCACCCTCGGGGCCTGCCAGAGTCTGTTGCCCTGGCCACTGCTGCATGATTATTCGTTGTTCGAGCCACGGGTCTGGATCCGCGTTGGCTTTCCGGCCTGAAAATCGATCTGAAACGGTATGTGATTTGGGCTTCCTCGCTTTTTTTGTTTGCTTTATCAATCTTCTTCTGTGGCTCCCTCCTTCCCCACCCTAACGCTCCTTCGGTCGTCTCTAAGTTATCAATTGTCTCCTCATATTCTTTTGTTAGTCTCTCGATCGCCCGCTGTCTTCCAGTGATTCCTGCATGTCTGGCCGCCAGAGCGTCTCCCTCTATGTGTCCGTACCGTCCTGGACACTCCTCAAACACCCTCCGTCTGAATAACGCCCATCCCAAAAACTCATCCACTCCGGCATGATATTCATTCAACAGAAAACAGAAAAGCGTCGAGTTATCCCTTTTTCCCTCTTCTCTGTTGAGCCCTTCTCTTTCTGTGGCTGCCTTTCTGGCTCTTTCTTCCATCTTGCTGTCCCATTTATCTTCTATCTTTCTGAACATTTCTGCTCTCTCTCTGTCAAAAACAGGATATTCTATCACCAGATGGATTTCATCTTCCACCACCTCGATTCCCAACCACCCTCGACAGAACTGGCACATCCTTTTCTGTAACGGCACCTTCTCACCCCCCCTTACCGGAATTTTTCCCTGAGTCGCAGCCACAGCCCTGTCTCCCACCCTGCATGCTGCTCTCCTCCTGTGTTCTGATCGTGGCACCACTCTCGTATAGCAAAAAGAGGCTCTCCCTGTTCTCTCTCTGTCTATTTTCATTGTCGACCCAACCTTTCTACCTGCTCTGTCTTCAAACAAAGAAAGGTGGAGACGGTTTCTGTTTGAGACCTTTCTGTGCACGTCAGCCATCATCACTCCTGTCAGTTCTGCCTTCTCCTGACTGCTCTTCTCTCTTATGTTTCTTTCTATTCTATATGCAAACGCCTCTCTCTTCTTCTTGTCTAGCTTATTTTTTGTTCTCTTCAGCAGTCATCTCTCTATCCCGTCCACTCTCTCGTTGACTACGTGTGTTCCTCTCTGCCTTACGCTTCCTTTTAGTCTTTCTCTTGCAAAAGGGTGCATTCCTCTGTCTGTGTAGAGTGCCTGTGCACATTGCTTCAGATGAGGGAAAAGATGAAAAGGATACATTCCTCTCCCCCCCCTTATTTCTCCTCTCTCAGGCATGTGAGGATTGCCTGCCCTACTGCTTCGTTTCTTTTCTCCTTTAAAGCCTTCCCTGCCCACCGGATCATTCTGGAAGCCACTTCGAGATCGATCGGAATGAAACCTCCTTCCATCATCAGCGTGTCACAATTTTTTTTCTTTCTCAAATACAAAACAAACCTGACAAATCTCCTTTGCTTCTCGTCGAATTCTGTATACGCGCTATCTGGGCATGCATGGATTTTGCATCCATATAACCATACGGTGTGCACTGTCTGTTTAAATATATTGAAGCAATCAGCGGGTGGAATCCCTCCCCCCCTTCCTATCTTCCCCATCAGTCCCTGCATGCATCTCTCTGCTTTGATTGACCGCGCCTCCATCATGGTTTCTAGGTTGCAATCGGTGGATAGGACTAGTCCCAGGTAGGGTTGCTCTCTTACTTCTTTCATCACTATCTCCCTCAGTCTAACTTTTTCTTTCTCTCTTGATGCAATGTGGCCAAACCGGACCAATCTCGACTTGTCAGAGAATAGAAGACGGAGAGGTTCTGCAAAGGCTACAAGGTTCGAAAGAAGAAGGTTCAACTGTCTATCTGAGGATTCGAGGAGTGTTGTATCATCTGCAAACAGAGGGGCAAGGAAATCGACTCACCTCCCGTTTTCTCCTGCCGGCACCTTTGGCCTCTGTCTATCGGTCTGTCGTCTCTGTCCTCTCCTCTTTCAAAGTTTTTACTTCCTCTGGCAAGTCATGTGTGTACACACAGTAAAAAGAAGGGCCGCTCGGGCCTCCTTGCTTGAGTCCTTTGTCTTCCGGGTACCATATGCTCGTTCCCTTCACCCGTGCCCTCACTTTTTCCAGAGAGGCCTCAACCTATCTGATCAAACCTTCCTCCACCTATGTTTCTAGAAATGATATAAAAAATCTGTTTTATAGTTCTTTTTCTATCGTTACAACGTCTTCTTACATAAAGTTTCAGCTTCTAACTCCTTACAAATTATGAGAATGATTTTTTTATGGAAATGCGCCACTTTAGGGGGGCAAAAAGCACCTCACTCGCCCCCGATATACGCATTCGTTTCTCTTCAAGAGGAGCAAGAGACACTCGATCCTTTGCCCCTCAGCCTCTTCCCGTCTCTTCCCGCCTGGGAGGCCCGCCTGGGTGATGAGCTCAAAGAAGACAAACCTGCAACACATAAAAGACCACCCCTTCAGCGCCGCGCGTCAGCGGTCTTCTCCCTGGTCTTCTTCTTCCCTATACACACCCGGCGGAACTATGGAAGGGCAACAAAACTAAAGGAGGGCAATCATGGGATTTGTAGAGTTCACGTGCCCCCCCCATCCCTACTTTCTCCCTCTTTCTCTTCACTCACCACCTAGAGAAAGGAAGAAAAAATAGAAGAGGACCAGAAGGATAAGAACCCTGCACTCCCCACAAAAACTACCTCCTCTATCTGAAGCCCTCCTTCCTCCCAATACCTCACATCTGTGTTATCGAGAAAAGGTTTACCTTCTTTTCTGTTTGCTCTTTAATCCTCTCCTATATTTTTTTTCTATGTTATCCCTCTACTCATCCCTTCTTCACTTCCACCCCCTTCTGTGTCTGCTTTGGCCTGCCGTCCTCCTTTTCTTCTTAGGCCTCTCCAATGGTCAGTGGATGTAAGTGGACTTTTCCACTGGCAGACAAGTCAGACTTTTAAAAAACGGTGTTAAATAGCTATAATTCGTTTTATGTGAAATAATGGGTCAAAATATCAAGATAAAGAAGAATAGAAACTAAATACATAAAGGTGAATCTAATGGTCAATCAATTGACCATAATATATGTTACATTAAAAATTTATATGAAAAAAAAAATTGTCCAACATATATTTTAAAACATATAAATTTTACTAAAAATTAAACATAAGAATATGATTCTAAATATATTTTCAATTCTATTTTTATTTGTTTATACATATTAAATTTCATTTATGATAGCGGTTGCATGCCAAGTCCGAGCCCCATGTCACAATATATGCGATAGTCCAGCACACCAGCACACCACAGTGCCAGGTCTTACATGCACCACAGTATACCGATCGAAGGCCAGGATAGGAGCAGTACCAGGTCCCACAACAATGTCATAACATGTGCGATAGTCATTACTAGAAGCAGTGCACCAGGTCCCTGAGCCACTGTGACATAGTGACTGTCAGAAGCAGGCTCATGCTCCGCTAGGAGGTTCAGCACTGTGACACTCTTGGAGACTGAAATCACACACTGTGCTGCAAAATTGAATGCCATGCAGCACGGGAAACCCACTGGCAGACGGTCGTTCGTTCATTCGTTTGATATCGTTCGTTCTTTCTTTCTTTGAAATTCTTTCTTTCTTTCTGAGAGAGAGAGAGAGAGAGAGAGAGAGAGAGAAAGAGAGAGAGAAAGAGAGAGAGAGAGAGAGAGAAAGAAAGAGAGAGTCTCAGAGAGAGAAGCAGACAAAAAAAGAAAGAAAGAAAGAAAGAGAGAGAGGGAGAGAGAGAGAGAGAGAGAGAGGGGGGGGGGGGGAAGGGGGGGGAGAGAGAGAGAAAGAAAGAAAGAAAGAAAGAAAGAAAGAAAGAAAGAAAAAAAAAAGAAAGAATTTGTATTTTTTTTCTTCCCTTTGCTGGATGTACCCCCCCTAGGCTGGTTCAAAATCTGCGTTGTCATCGTATTTCTACGGCCTTTTGCTGTAAGGCATGAGGCCAACGGAGGCTAAAGGCACTGCGGCAACAGAGCCGGCTAAGCGGGCAACCCTAGGGCTTGGCTGATCCCAATCGCGGAGTCTGATATGGGTTAGTTTGGCAGCCCGAGGGGCTGACAGAGGATTTGAGCCGCTTGCCTTCGGCGGAGGTATAGAGGGCCCAACAGACCCTTGGACAGAAAGCTGCGGGAATTGATTCATCCGTGGGGGTGGTGCGTTTACAAAAGGCGGGGCTGGACCTTGTTCGAAGAAACGGCGTCAAACCTTCGCAGCAACGAGTAACAATGAGCTACTGTTTGGTTTTTGCCTTGCAAACGGTGAATAAGATGGAGTAGGTCTCTGCCCTTAAGTCGCAGTGAAAGCCAGTAGGCTGAAAAAGTGAAAAAAAGTTTTTAGCACGACGACGGTCGATGAATTTGACTACGCAGCCCCCAGAAAAAGATTGAAATCCACAGAGGTTGAAGTACAGCTTGAAAAAGTCATATTTTCTCTTGAAGCCCGAGACCAAAAGCATCACCTGCCAGAAGAAGGACTGCTGGTTTAGAAAAGAAGCCTGGTCATGTTGCCGGCACTCAGCTAGTTCGCAGCCGAGGTGGGGATCGAAACCGAGCAGTGCTCTCTTGTTCACGTTCTCTCCTCTCTTAAGCCTTTCCATGGAGAGACGAAGGGAAGAGAGATCTTGCTTGACTTCCTTCTAGGACTTCCTTTTTAAGAGACGAGAACTTTTCTTTCAGGGAGACGAGATCATTTGCTTGCTCAACGTGAGCTTTTTGAACTGCCTTAACCTGACTTGTAAGTTGGGCATTCTCTTCCCGAAAAGCTGTCCTAATCTGGAGCAACCAACCTGGAGGCAACTCTTGCTATGACTCATTTACCATTTTCGAAGAGGAGATGGGAAGTCAAGAGACTGTTTGGAATTTGGGCTTATGGATCTCAGCAAAGAGGAGGCTGCAGAAGTTCTGGAAGCTATCGCCAGGCTCAGCATTTTCAGGAAAATGAGAGGATCGTGAGTTCAGAGTATGACGATCATATTATTAGGGGTAATCTTATTATCTTAATATGTTTGCTTATATAAGAATTTAGATAAAGATATTAGTGTACTACTTGTACTCAGTTAGTACTAGTCTAAGAGTTAGTAGGGTTGTCCGAGTTATCCGAGTCGTCCGAGTATGTCCGAGTCAATCATGCACCCTAGTACACCCTAGCAATCACCATGTCTAGCACTGTATCAGAGATCATGCCTAACATTGCCCATGCCACCCTGCCTCTAACACCTAACGGAACATAAAATCCTATCCTATTTTATCCTAACACTATCTAGAACACCATACAATTTACTAGGCAATTCCTAGGGGCCTAGGGCAATTCAATCAATCAATCAATGAGCATGCAGAATATGTATTTTTTTTCTTTTAAAAATATGCATACAGATCGATTGTTCAAAACAATTTTATATTTTTATTAATTTTTCTATTCTTACTTTTAAGTATAGTTTTAGGGATAAAAGAACATTTAAATTTTAAAATATGAAATATTCTAAAAAATGTCCAATTCTACTATTAGTAGGTTTAATTTTTGATAACAGCCACAGCATACAACCACTAAGAACCGCAAGAACTTAAGCTTATCATTTTACTCAAATCCATATAAGCTGAAATCTTACTTCAAACATCAAATTATGTGGATTACAGGATTACAGGATTATATTGTGTTCGGGGCCGGAGCCTTAGACCTGCGTGCTAGTTATCTGACGTCCGAGTCCGCCTTGCACCATATATTCATGCACATTACTCCACATCATGCACGTATACATGCAATGACATATCTTATTATGACACATGAATTTTTTGCCTTGCACTTCAAAACCATTGCTACTGCCGACAAACCTGGATACGGTTAAATTACGGTCCTGGGATAATATTAAGTTATGCTTGATTTTCTCTGACAGAGTGCGAGTGAAAGACAGAGTGACAGAGGGCAGGGGTGGAGTGATAGTAAGCGATAGCATACATCCTCTATTACTTTTATAACTTTATACCTACGTGCAGAGCCTGTTTCTCTTGCTCTTTTCATCTGATAAAGCAGTGTTAAAAACACACCGATCAGATCTTCTATCTTGAAATGCAGCTCTCTGTTTCCTTTCCCTTTCTCTTCTTTGTCGTGGACTTCTGCGAGCTGTTCGGTAGTCACATCTTGAAAAGCATCCTTAAGTTCCTCTGTACATCCCCCCCACACTCTTCGTCTCATCAAACATTTTAGGTTAAAGTTCCATAAAATTCAAATCAATCAATCAAATCCAATCAAATATCATGAAATCAAATATGTACAGTATGATGCACTGTGACGGAAACGTTTCTTTTTATTGCAGCACATCGGTATACACTGCAATTCTTTGTGCAGTTAGGGGCGAGCGCAAACCTAGATAGCATGCAGGCGCGGTAGAAATCGAGGCTAACATTGTGCATGATAGAAAGGCGGGCCCGAATAGCAAATGTTTCGCGTGCATGCAACCGCAACGTGCAATTGATCACATGCATGCTCCAATGATGTTCGTGTGCGCGTCGATTGGTGATTGTCCTGGTGACTGACCTATCGGTCTGCATACATGCCTCAATGCAGTACGAAGTATGAAAAGGAAGAAACGCCTCAGTCCAGAGGTAGACGGATGATGTACTAGCATGTTTCTGGCAGTCTTACATGTGTTGTACGTGAACTGATTTGTTGAAATCATCGAATGTCTCTATAGTTCTCATTAGAGCGAGATGTATTTCATAAGTTTTTTTATCACACTGGCATGGTTACTATACATACTATTCGCATGAATCGCATATGAAGAATGCAAAGTTTAACTATAATAAGGCAAGCTAGATATCAAACCATGATTCAAACGGCTCTCCAGCAATGTACGTGGAGCCATCCTCACAGGTGTTCATGCACTCTCCGCCATGCAGTTTTTTACATGTGGCTCCCTCTGATCGAGGGGATTCAATTAAAGAGAGAGTCTGCATGCTGAATCACCTGTTCACCCTGCACGAAGGCGAGGGTCCCGTCCGTTCGTCCGCAGCGCTGAAGGCCCTGACGAAACCGTACAGACGGCTCTCCACCAACACTGCAGGCGCGTTGCTGTGCTCCAGATTCCGCTGACTGTGTCCATGATCCATGGAAGACCTGCTGGCAGATGCGGGGCGAGACGATGCCGCCCCCCCCGAGAGAATCCCTCCCGTCGCCCCGCGGGACAGATTCCCCCCCGTGCTGTCTCTCTCCCCCTCAGCTGCTGTTGGTTCTGTGAGCGCAAACCACCGGTGTATGTTCAAGCCAGGCGCGTGCACGCACTCGTAGGGGTCAATTGTGAAACTCCCCAAAACCGTTTTTTGCTCCTCGTCCTCAATCTGCGAGCCCCACAAAGAAACACACGAAAGAAGGTAAAACACAGAGAGAGAAAAAAAAGGATCTCTGTGTCTCGAAGCGGGCGAGAGAGGTAAAAGCAGAAGGGAGGAAATAGGTCTTTCGAATTCATTCCGTACTTCAATCCCTCAGTCAACCACACACCAATGAATGCATGCAAAGAGTAAAAGAGCCATGCGGCCAATGCATTTCATTTGAGTGGATTGACAGACTAACCTCCAGTTGGAAGACCTCCGTGTCGAGGTCGGAGATCAGAAAGCAGAAGGCGTGGCCTGAGAGGCAAAACATATACATGTACACACAGACAGAGACAGACAACCAAGCAGATACCAGGATTTGTTGATCCAGTCTCTGGTGCGCTCCATTGCACAAGTTTTCTCAGGCAGAGAGGAGTCTCAAAAAGGAAGAGAGAAACACGTCCTACGGGATCGAAAAAAACCATGAAAGAAAAAGGGACAGGAAGAAAGCAACAGAAAAGAGACGATGGAAAGATGAGGCCGTGAAAGAATATGATGGCATGACTCCTCCTCAAAAAATACAAACTGAAGATCCCGCACGATCACTTCACTCCCCCATTTCCCCCCCTTCCACTCCTCCCCTCCAGACTCACCCCAGTGAGGACTTTTCTGGAGGACCATCGAGTCGTGAGTGCCGTCCTTGAATGCCTTCACGTCGTTCTGCAAGGGGTTCGGGGGGACAGGGGGGGGAGAGTGGGCGGCGGCGGAAGTGGGTCGAAGGATACATGGACGATTCATTGCTGTCTCTTTTCACAAGGGTCGAAGGATCCATGGACGATTCATTGCTGTCTCTTTTCACAAGTACTTTGTGCCTTCATCGGGCCGACAGGCAGGCAGGCGGGCGGGCGGTCGGATAGAAAGGACAGTGCGCTACAGGCTTCCACGGGGAAATAAGTCCCGGTGAACAACAAAAGAAATGCTCAAGTACCTCAAGTGACCGATCTAAAGGAGGGACCGACCTCATGAAGGTCGAGCACGTCCGCAATTTCACGCAGAGAAAGTCCCTTGTCAGTGAGGAAACGGATCTTGTCAACCGTCTTGTCGATCTCCTCCGACCTGCACTCAAGCATGAAGAAGGGGCGATTATACTCATTGACTCACCCACCCACCCACCCACCCACACAAACACAGAGGGAGAGAAAGAGAGAGAGAGAGAGAGAGAGAGAGAACGGTCGATCTCCACCCCTGCTCATCGCCTTTTAGCAAAAGCACCCAGAGAGACGCAAAGAGACAGAGAGATGGACACAGGAACTTCTGCACAATCACGGATTTACAAAGCCTCCCTCCATCTCCTTCTCTCCCACCCCCCAGCAACCCACCCCGAGCCCCCGCTGTCCTCTGTCACCACGGGAGGGCTCCACAGTGGCGTCTCCTCAAGGTTCCTCAACTCCCCGGTGCCTCCCGCAAAGAGGACCTCGGAGGGCAGCTCCACATGCTGGACTATCACCTGGATGGATCGACACACACAGAGGGGAAAAAAGAGAAGACGGTGAGACAGACCGTGCGCACACTTCTTTGAAGTAGAGACATCATGATGACCGCTTCTACCCTCCTGAGAGTGCAGAAAACCATCCAGACCCAACTAGACTCCCTCGTGCAAAAAAAGAGCATCATTTTTGTTGGAATTAAACGGACGCTTCGATTTCCTCGTGAGCCTCTATTGAGACACAAAAGAATTAACAGAGAAAAAAAAGGGGGTGAGGGAATTTCAAGCTGGGCAAACTGACTCTCAGTCTCGACTTCTTTGTGAACCTCAGGCCCCTTGCTCGTTCGATGGCGATCCAAAGAAGGCAACGGTGGTGCCGACCCTCCAAGGGATCGATTGTCCGAAGCCCACCTCCTGCTGCACGTCTCGCTCGGTGCTTTTTCAGTGCAGCTTGGTTGCTTGGGGCGTTACTGTTGTCTGCACTCTTCATTGAAGCCAGACGGCTGATGCTGTTCAATATACCTCCCACACCTCCTGAATGCTTTTGGTCTTTTGCCTTTTGCTTTTCATTCTGTTTGGCAGGAGCATCCATGAGGCCTCCTTTCTTCAATTTCTCGGCACCCCTTTCGGCCTCAATCTGTTCCTCCTTTTCTACCACCCCCCTGAGCTGCCGAGCTAAGTTTCCCGTGGCCCTCGCAGTGTCAGCCTTCCGAGCTTGGATACGCTGGACGCTGCTCTGCGTGCGTTTGAAGGCAGCACGTCTGTTCGAAGTCGCATCCGTCTCCTCTGTCGCTGCAGAAAGGTGCACAGGGTCCTTCACGGCTGCACGCCCCCCACCTCCACCTCCCCCCTCGGAGGGCAGCGTTGCGACGTCAGGAGGGGGGGGGCGACTGAGAAATCCCGAAATACTCTGACCGAGGCGTTGGAACAGAGACGATCGCGCCTTTTCGGGTTGTGCCCCCACCCCCGCCTCCTCCCCTTCCCTGCTACCCCCCTCAACATCCCCGTCTCCAACGAAGGACTGAAAATCGTCATCGTCTCCTGAGGGCGGCCTGTCGAGGTCACCCTCACGCCTCATCAGGGGGGGGGCGTCAACGGAAGCAGCTGCGGCTGCAGACGAAGATGCCATTGCAAGACGCGCTGCCTCTCTGGCGGTGCGTGTGGATTCCTCCTCCTTCTCTGCCTCTTCCTCCTGTTCAGTCATGGGCACAGAGCGGTCCATGTCCTTTGTCAGTTGGAGCCAGTCAACGCAGAGGAGAAGATCCGGAATACGGGTCTGCATGCAAACAGAAAAGGGTCGACAATGAAGAGAACAACAGATGAAAACATGCCAGACACAGACAGACACATAGGGAGGGTGATAAAGGCGTAACGGCGTGTTAAATCGCTTCCGCACATCTGGGACCACATTTCTTTCCCTCACCTTCCCGCACTCCTTCCCTCATTTTAAGAAAAGCGCCAGCGAAAGGTAGACCAAAGAAGCCAGCCGATGAAAAAACACAACAACAAAAGACTGACCCCCGGTTTCACCCCCTCGGGGAGTTGCAGAGGGATCTTGAAGGTGGCCTTGGGGTCCCACGGTTTCCTGGTCCCCTCCGAGAGAATCAGAGAGGACTGACGACGGTGCAGACGGGTGCCTGGGCCGGCAGCAGAGGCAGGGGCACCGGGGTCGGCGCTCTCTGCGTCTCCGGCCACATGACGTCTCACCACAGGGGACGTTCCTGCCTCCTCAACCTGCGGCCTGGCCGGGCTGGATGATGGGCTGGTGTTGGCTGATTGCTGCTGTTTGCTTGCACCTGCAAGACGGATACGGAAATCTGCCGTGACGGTGGCCCCCGTGGACCTGCTATCTGCCCTCTTCTCGCAGACCCAGGCAGGAAGGGCCCCGGCAGAAGTTGAAGACCGGGACCCGCTGGGGGCCCCTGATGACTGGAAGGGTTTGTATCCTAGGAAGATGAGGGGACTCCCCTTTCCGAGAGGGGTGCCTGAAAAGCCGAGATCCTTCAGGACGTTCGTGGTGTTTCCTCCGCTCGACTCACCTGCAGAAGGAGACAGGGGACAAGAGTCAGACAGAAGGGCAGAACAAAGTCCCGCAGACGAGACGGAAAAAAACAAAGACAAACAGAAAGAAACGAAAGAGGCACGCCAAGGATACTCTCATACAGAAAAACAGAAATCGACAGAGAGATATGCACACACACAGAAATCGATACGCATGACCCAAACGCAAGACAACCCACACATACATGCCTCCCACTGCAGACTGTCTGAATTCTTTTTTTCTTTTCTCCTTTCAAACCAACAACAAAACAAGGAATTAAAGAGTTCATACGACAGACAGACAAGACTGACTGACCCGATCCGTGCACGACGACTGCGACGATGGAATTCGGGGGCACTTCATCTTTCAGGAACTGTCCCATTCTCTCCCAGCCGTTCGATTCTTCTTCATAACTGCAGTGATAAAACAAATACGTCAGCAGGGGAGGGAAGGAGAGCGATATTCTTTGCTGCTGTTGTCATATCATGCACTGAGATGAAATGATGGTATTCCCCGTTGTCTCCCCTCCCTCTCTTGAGGGGAAGAGAAGATTTTGACGATTTCTTTCATGCCCGAATTTCTCTCTCTTCAGATGGAAGCTCTTTTTTGCTTAC
Organism: Chromera velia; assembly: GCA_018398765.1. Lineage (NCBI taxonomy): Eukaryota > Chromeraceae > Chromera > Chromera velia. The sequence goes on along the minus strand of JAHBMJ010003676.1, from coordinate 33,182 downwards.
TTGGACTTGGAGTCCTCAAAGGACATATTCATATGTGCGGACAAACAAGTCAGCCAGAAAGTGAGGCTCATGCATGCGAGGAGGTGTGAGAAGAGAGACGTCCAGAAGAGACGCTGTATAGAAAAAAACGGAGAACTCTGGAGAGAAGAGACGACTGACTGAGGGTCCTGGCTCTCGTCATCAGTGTTGAACCCGTCCATACACGACGCGACAGGGCCTCCTCCCCTCCTTCTTCTGCACGCTGTCCGCGAGAACTTCCCGCTGCAATTTTTCGGGGAAGACCAAGAAGACCACCAGCTTTGAATGGAAGATCATTTTGACATTGCCACCGACTAAGCAGCTGAAAATAATCAGAAGAGAAATTATTTCTATAAGCCCCTGAAAGTCGGCAGACACCGGAGCAGTTGAACACGTCTTTAGTGGAGAGACGAAAACAGTCTGGCCCCACTGAAAGAAAGACAACGGATGCTCACTCACTCACTCACTCACTCACTCACTCACTCACTCACCCCACGGAAGTTGTATGGAACGACCGTTTTGCCGTCACCACGCCCGTCCTTCCATCCAGGCAGACGACCCTGTGTCCCCTCCCCCCAAGGTCCTCCCTTCTTCCCCTCACGCTAATGGAGGAGGTCCCGCCCTTGGAGCATGAGGACACCAGACGAACGAGCACACCCTGCATGTAATGCACGCAGAAAGCGACAATTAAGGAAATGGAAAAAAAGACAGAACGCCATGCAGGAGAAAAGTCAGCTGCGCAACACAGAGCGGGAAGTTCCTCTCTCTCTCTCTCTCTCTCTCTCGCGCGCGCGCGCGCGCGCTTTCTTTTTCACACTGATAGGAACGCGTGTGCGCGCGCACACACACAGAGACACTCCAACACACGAACGGAAGGACGTACAGACAGAGCAGAGCATCTGAAGTTCACGGACAAAGAAGAAAAAAAAACACGGGAGGAACCATCAACGACCCAAACAAGAAAGAAACGGAGCGCCAAACAGATAGACAGACAGACAGCAAGATGAGAGAGAGAGGCCAAACAGAGGCACATGCAGATCGACACGCACCTCCGCTGTGTCCACCTGTGCCTGTGCCCCCTCTGCCGCCCCCGTCAGCCCCCCACTACCCGTTGCCATGGCTGCCGTGTCGAAAAGGTCTGCCACCCTCAAGTCGATGAACGCAAGGAGGTCATGGGATGTCAGGCGATCCCAGTCGTACACCTTCATGCGCACCTCCTGTTGCTCAGGGTCGTGGACCAGCAGGTCCACCTCCTGAGACAGAACCAAAATGCAGGCAAATGCGCACGAGGAATTGGAATTTGAAAATTACTCCTTATACGTTCCGCAGATTCGCAAGCACACATTCTCCCTCTCGCTCTCTGTCTCTGTCTCTCTCTCACAAACACAGACGAAGGGGGGAAGGAGAGAGGAGAGAGGGGAAGAATGAGGGTCAATCCAGAGAAGCTGTATCACTCTATTTTCCTTTCTTTCTTTTTTCTCTTTTCTTTTGTTCACGCCAAGAGGGGCATAAAGAAGGACAAGCGAAGAACCAAGCTTTGCAGTCTAGAGAGTGATCCCTCCCAAGTGGGATTCACAAATCGAAGAAGTCTTTCGCTCAACGAGCACTTCCTTCCTTCAACGCATACAAAAGACCAAAAGATCACACAGGAAGGAGACTGACTGACTGACTGACTAACCTGGTCCCAGGTCGGGTTATTGTCGTCCATGATCACCTTGGTCTTGAACTGTTGGTCCCCCAGCGTGACTAGGCAGAAGGGGTCCGAGGGATCCTCTGTGAAGAGGCCCCAGTCAGCGGACCTGCAGGGAAGGAGACGTCAAGGGAGAAGAAGAAAGCAAGCCGGACAATAAACAACAAAATCAAAAGGAAAAGAGGCGCAATCGATTGAAAAGAAAAAAGAAAGGAAGAAAACAAAAACGGACTCGGGCAGAAAAGGAGAAGGGGCTGAGTTGCTGTTTCACCAAGTCTGTCAAGGATTGCGGTCCTGACTCTGCTGCTTTGTGGGTCTTTTCAAAAAGTCTCTTCCTTCTCAGATCAAAAAACAAAAAAACAAAAGATGAAAGGAGGACTGAATGAATGTCCTCTTCGCGATGAAAAAAGGACCGGCAACAACGTCACACGTGCAAGTGAGATAATAAAAAAAAATACGACGCCTCCACAGAGACAACAGGCAAAAAAACAGAAACTGACCAGAGTCCCTCACACCCCACCAGTCTCAGCCTCAAAACCCCGAGGGGGGGGGGGAATCTCAGCGCTTTGCAGTCCACCGACTCGTCCATTGGAAAGGCGATACGGTTGGGCAGCACGCAGATGGCAGCAATGGAAGAGTCCACGACCTTCCGGACGATCCCGGTGATCACGGGAAGGTCTGCAACGTTCGCGAGCCCAGAAAAGTCCATCGACACCTGCAGAGAGCGCATGAAGGGAACGAATACAGGCAGACCATGAGACAGAAAAAAAACACAGAAAGACAAACAAAAAGAAAGGAGAAAGGGAAGAAAGTCCAATGGACCAACCAACCGACCTGAGGGGCATTGTGGAAGAAGGCCTGCACCCCCCCCACAATGGGGCTCTTGGACAGGAGGGGGGAGAGAAGTACCGTGAACCTCCCAGATAGGCAAAGCTCCTTGATACCAAAACCTCCGACGTATCTGCGCAAGAAAAATTCAATTCAAGGGAGAAAAAACTGTCACTTGCGCGTTGGGTGGGCTGAGAATGACATCGCCACAAGGAGCACGGGAGGGAAGGAAGGGGGTTCTATTCTCCAGTTTTCATCCGATTTTGCCGTAGCATCATTTCATGCATGCAGTGCCCTGAGGCTTGACCAAACCAAACAAACGCAACGGACAAGTGACAAAAGCATTTTTTTTGTCCGGTATTCCGGCCTGTCCAACCTTAAGGCTCTATCGCTTTTTACCCTTTTCAGCTTCTGGTTAAGTCATTGACTAACTGACTGTCTGGCCGTCAGATGAAGTCCCTCACCGCCTGACTGACTGTATTTTTAGTTGAATGTCACAATTGGCCTGCCAATCCAAATCGAAATGGAGGAGGATCATCTCTGAGTTCTCGGAATCCCGAGTCGTGTCGAAGTTGATCCTCTTCACCTGCACGCATTCAGGAGAGAGTGGGCACAGGGAAAAGAAGGAAATGTTTTGAAAAACGAAAATCGTGCATATTCGTTGAATTTGCTTCAGACAGTGGCGGAGAAGGCAGAAAAAAAAGGGAAACTTTCAGACGCGGGGGGCTCTGGAGCGACTGGCGCTCATTGCTGACCTTGAGATGATTTGTGCCGATTTGCGTGTGAGTGAACTGAATGGACTTGAAGGGCCCCGGCATGGCCGCCTGGAGGGAGGGCTCTACGCTGTCTGCACGGCCTCGTTGGAAGTGGGGGCAGAAAAGGCAATGCGCGCCCGTCAAGAGAACAGACGTACCACACACACACACACACACACACACACACAGAGAGAGGGAGAGAGAGAGAGAGAGAGAGCCTCTTTCATATGAGTCTGGATCTGCGCCCCCTGACGAGCTTCTCTTCTCGTTTCCCCTTTCGCCTCCTTTTCCACCTCTGCTTTCAGTCAAATACGAGGGACAGTACAACATGACTTCCTTCAGCAAGTCATGCAGAAAAACAGGAACTCGTCTGACAAACAAGAGGCGAACGACTCCATAACAATCCTATTCCTTCATCCCCGACTAAGACGGACAAAAACCCAGCCAGAGAGGGGGGGGGNGGGGGGGGGGGGGAGGGAGAGAGAGAGAGAGGGAGAGAGACGCACCCTTCATGATAGCAGTAGCATATTCTGCGATGTACGGCCACATCGTTTTGACGATGTTGTTCATCCACGAGGCGGAGTGATGCACACCGTCCAGGTCCACCACCACATCCGGCTCCATCGGGCCGTTTCTGTTGGAGGGTGGGGGCATGGCGATATTTTTTCCCTTTTCGTCTTCCCCGTCTCCTCCTTTGTCTCGAACAGCACAACAAGCGAGGGGGTTGGTCTCCTGACAGAACCACCCTCCGAAAGACATTCACACAAACGAAAACAGCCGAAGGGATCACCAGAGAAGTGTCGGTCTCTCTGCTTTCTTTGGTCTGCCTTTTTTTCGCCTGCCCTGTCTGGCTGCCTTGACCGATGTGCTTCTGTGAAAGGAGACTGGAGGCAAAAAAAACAACGAAAAGATGGACTCTACAAAAATGAAGCCGATCAGCGAAGCCTCACACTGCTCCAAAGTCGGCTGCAAAGTCCCATCTCAGTTCTTGTGGCAAGTGCAGGAGATTTGCAATGCTTGGAACGCAGTTGGAAAAGCTTACGAGGCCACCAATGGCCACCAAGCGATCATGTTCCGAATAAAATTCGATCAACCGGGGGCCGCGGCGGCCGCGGCCCGCCCCGGCCGGGAGCTGCGGCGGCGGCGTGCGCACCCGTGCCGGGGCCATGCGCGTGTGCCGGGGCCCAGGGCCTCGGTTCTTGTCTAGCTCTGTACACCCCCGCGACCTGGCTCAAAGTTTCACGGCGCGGGGCCGCGGCGGCGCGGCCACTGCATGACCCGACCAAAACATACCAAAACACTATATAGTCTGAAATAATTTCCCAGTCTGAATTCCAGAGCATTGAAGGGATTTGAAGGGTGATACCCCAAAATCATGTATCGATGTATTCAATTCAAGAACGGAAGACAATCGCGCTCGGACTGTGGCATATTCGATGCAAGACGTGGTGTCGTTCAGCCAGAGTGCCACTTGGAACTGCATGTCCTCTGTGGCCTCGTCGAGGTGACTTCGAATCCAACTAAGGCGAAGCCTATATATACAGCTAGCGTTCAGATTTTGACATCAGACTCCCTTCCTTAGCTTTCCATCAAAAGGCAGAGAGGCGACACTAGAAGAGCTGCACGTCGTCGGTCTTCTGTCTCTGTCGGACTACGCGCATTTCAGGAGCCTCTGTGTTGATTTTGCAGACTGAGCTGATAGTTCAGGTCGTTCGTTGTACAACGCGCTTGAGCCCTTCTAGCGCAGGCATCGATCAGCTCTCCCTGGTAGGCAACCTGACTTGCTGCTTGCCTGTCCAGTCTGCTTGGTGTGCACGATCTGAGGGAGTTCGGAAGCCGCGGAACACAGTATAAAGAGGAATCAGTCGTACAAGAATCCCATCTGAACGAACCAACCGACTCGACTCGATGGACGTCCTCTCAAGTCTCCGGAGGATTCCGCAGGTGCGTGGCTCCAGCGAGGCTTGAATTTAGTATCGACCATCCTTTCATATCTTAGAGATTGACTTGGTGCGACGACGTGTCCCTCCAAGCTCGTGTTTGTCTTTCAGCCCCTGTTTCCCTCATGCATGCCCGACTGTGTTGCATGGGCATTTTTCCAGTGCAGGTCTTGTGCTTCTGTTTGTGTTTTCGGCAGCTAGCCTCTGACACACACAAGTCGTACCAGAGCAGAGGCACGATAACGAAAGGGTTCTGGACCTGCGCGCACAAATAGTCCCTTCAGAGCATTGAATCTGAACATTGACTGCTTTCTTGCTGCACTCTGCGCAGGCTGTCGGTTTCAGGCCATCCTTGCCTGTCAGCGGTACATGCTTCCTTTCGATGCCTTCGCACATGTTCGCTGACATTGTGCGCAAATGGTTCGTACTTCGTGAAACTCACCCTCTGCCTCCATTTTTTGCTTTGTTGCCTGAGTCTGCAGTTCTCCTACGTTGAGTCCTTATGGCGATCCTGGCAGCATCCTGGTGGGGTGGGCACGGGGTCCGATCTGGAATCGAGAAGAAGACCCAGGGCTTTGGCCTCAGATCCTGTGGAAGAGGGAGGGGAGAACTCTGAGGGGGAGGAGGCTTTGGATGCGCACTGCCGGGTGGTTCTCTTGTGGGATGCTGTCGAGAGGGGAGACGCAGAGGGTGTGAAGAAACTTCTCAGACGCAAGCTGACAGACGTGAACAAGAAAAACGCGGTCGGTCAGAGGAGTGGGGGAGCAAATTGAAGTTGAGCAAAAGCTAGGGGCGCGAGACAGATGCAAGAAGCAAATGAAGGAGGGAAGGAATCAGAGAAGGAACTTGAAGGGAGGAAGGAAGGAAGGAAAGAAAGAATGAAGGAAGGAAAAGGAAATCCAAGCAGGTTTCATACTTGTCCCATTTGACATTCTCCGAAAACCAAGATCCTCTACCCCGTTTTGCGTGCACGGTTGCGTCATGATTTGCTGTTTGGATGCTTGCAGGAAGGCAAGACAGCGCTCCACATTGCGGTTCAGAGAAAACCCAGACAGACTTCGGTGGAGATCGTGAGTGCGTTGGTGGCGGCGGGAGCGGATGCAGAGGCAGTGGACAGAGTAGGTTTTGATTTCTCTTCACCTCGAAAGGTCCTTTTGTTTTGTTTCTTCAATTGCTCACTAATGTCTGACGCGTGTTTTGTGTTCTTTCTTTTGGGGGCATCCTCCGCTTTCCGTTTATTCTTCCTTCTTTCCACCTCTGCCTGATTTCAAGGCACTCACTACCATGAGAAAACAAAAATGACACGCCGCTCGGACAGGAAGGACGAAGCGCCCGACAGATTACCATCAGAGTTTAGTGAGGCAATCGTCAGCCTAAGTTGATGGTCAGAGAGACACTAGACTCCTCGGTCACCCCTGTCCATTAACACCTTTTCGTCTGCGTCCGTGTGAGCTGCCTGCTGGCAGGACCTGCAGGTACCCTCTCACCCTCTGGACAAATGAATGCAATAAATGCAGGACGGGCGCACCTCTCTCCACCTAGCATCTTTCTACTCCAGCCCTCCTGTGGTCAAGGTCTTGCTGAAACGGGAGCATGTCGATAAGGGTCTTGCTGAAACGGGTCTTGCGAAGGCATCTTCTTCTGCGGAGTATGTCGATAAGGTTGGTCCCTCTTCTCTGAATTTTCAAGTTCTTTTTGTTGCACTGTTGCCATTGTTTTCCGTCCTGCATCTTCCTCCTTTCCTTCCTTCTTCCATATATTCCTTCCTGCGTCCCTCTCTCCGTCAATCTTTTTTCGTCCGTGCCGTGCACCAATCTCACTGCACTACAAATATGTGTGTGCAGGCAGATGAAAATGGCGGAATGACGGCTCTCCATCTCGCTGTCCAAAGACCCGACCCGTCTCCTTTGGTCGTCAACGTGCTGCTGGAGGCAGGGGCAAGGTGCGATGTTTTGGACTCGGTCGGTTGCCCCCTCGTTTCTTTTCTTTTCCTTTTTTTTTGCCTTTCCTCTCTCTTTTGGGTGTCGCCATGTGGAAACTGTGGGAATGGAGCCAGGATTTCGTCGATGCTCTGAACACAAAGTGCCGGATTGGCTGGTGTCCGTTTTTGTGTGGTTGTGTATGTGTGTGTGGGAAGGTGGCGGTACGTGGCGAACAAAAGGATCTGTGGGGATTTTGTCTCTACGCCACTGTAACGCTAGCTGGCCAAGATGCTCGCTCGTTGAGATCTGTGCATGCATGCAGAGGTACTTCCAGTCTCCCATTCAAATGGCAACATCGAACCGCTCAGACAACACAGAGTCGATCGCTGAGATTGTCCTGATGCTCTTTAAGAAGATGGTCCGAAAATCGAAGGCGGACAGGGATACCGATCTTCTGCTACATCCTGTACGTTCTGTAGACCCTTTCAGAAAAATCTTGTTTGTTTTTTGCCTTTTCCTCTCCGGGTATCCTTTTTTTGTGGCTCAGTCGCGCTCTTTCTGTCTTTCTCCGTCTACCTCTCTCTTCCTTCCTCTTCAGTTCCGCATCCCATCCGCATCTTCAGGTCCATCTGATGTCTCTCTCTATGCTTCCTTCTGTCTCTGTCGCTGTATCGCACCCGTGGCACGCACGCACGCCCCTCTCCACATGTCCATGGGGAGACCGAGCGAGAGAGACGCCAGCACACACGGACCAACACACACACACACACACAGGCTTTTGTGCTTTAGTTTGCTTTCCATAAGATTGCAGTGGTCTCTTTCTCTCATAATTTAAGCGGATTCACATTTGCCTCATGACATTTCCCCCGACGACGTTCCCCCTTTTCTCTCATGTGCATACATGCAGGAGGGCTCGACTCTTCTCCACTTTGCGTGTCGGAATGGCTGTGTTCGTCTTGTGAGGGCGCTCCAACGTGCGGGCTCCCGTTTCTTCAACGTGAATGCCCTCGACAAGGTCATTCTGTCTGTCTGTCTGTTTGTCTGTTGCATGGATGGGTTCTGATGACCTGACTGCAAGGAAACCTGCTTGTCTCCCTGTGCAGAGCAGCTGTGGATAGTGGGGTGAGGCAAATCAGAGGCCGTCTGCACAAGAATCGCCCTCCTTAGTTTTTTGCTATCAGCCTTACGACTCGTTCCTAAACTTCCCATGCACCCCCTCCACACTCGTATATTATATATGGGGTAGATCCTCGCTCCCTCTTCTATCTGGGAGATTCGAATCTCCTCGGAATCCGCTCGTTCTCTTCTGTTGCAGGCAGGATACACTGGGTCGTCGCAGAGAGGAGAAAACACTTTGTTTTGAGTTGCTTTTCGAAAATTGTCTATTCGTGCATAGAATCATTCACACATGTGAATTTTGCTGTTCAGGAAGGGAACACTGCTTTCCGGCTCGCATTTCGAAATCCTGATTTGACAACAACACCGATTCTCAGCAGAGAGAGAGAAAGAGAAAGGGAGAAAGCTGTCGAGATCCTGAAAGTGCTGGCAGAGGCGGGAGCCAACGTGAACATAGACAGAGGGATGGATGAATCGAGAGAGACCCCTCTCCATCTGGCGTGTGAGCTCGGCAACCCCTCTCTCGTTGGAGCCCTTTTGAAAGCGGGGGTTCATCACCTGCAGTGGAAGAATGGGGTCGGTTGGTTTTCCCTCTGGTCTTTTCTTTTCTTAGTTTGGGGGAGGGATCCTGTCCGAGTGACGCCATCCACTTCATTCTTCTAAACTGTCGGGTGCCGGGTTGCTCTTTCTGTCTGCTTTCGACTGCCCTTTTTGCTCTTCTCTTTTGGTGGTTTGGATGCTTTCTGGTCATCCGGCGGGTTTCTCATGCAGTGCTAGAAGCGACAAGCTTTCATTGATTGATCTAAATGCGCATGCACGTACATTCTTCTTCTCTGAATGGACGGACCGGCGGTCGCCTGGTTCTGGACACGGACACCTTCTGCTTCCATTTCTCTCTGATGTGCTTTTACACACACCTCTCTTTTTCTGTTCTTTTTCTTCTTGCAGAATGAAAAGACAGCTCTTGCAGTCGCTGTGTGGAAGCTTGAAGGGAAGAGCGGACTTGAAGGCGAGGAGCGACCCCTGTGGGAGATCGTCATGATGCTGGCCCGACAGAGAGGAGCAGGATTGAATCAAGTAGCAAACAAGGTCAGTGTCTGAAGGAGCTAGGGAGTGACTGTGCCTGCATGCGTCTGTTCGAGGGTTCATTTTTCTTTTTTCCCTTTTCCTCTTGTTTTTTTCCAAAGCAAGGCGATGGATCGGCTCGGCTTCCCACATGAAATGCTTACTTACCTTCATCCACTTTCTTCTTTGAACAATCTAACTGATTCAGAAGGAGAAAATCCAAATGCTCTTTTCGCATTCGACACACCCAGGAGAGGATGGATGGATGAAGAAGTCGATGCATAGAGGGAGGGAGAGAAAAAAGGAGAATGGTGAAAGCCCCTACGTGCAGGACGGGAAGACCCCTCTCTACCTGGCTGCATCCGTGAGCGACAAAATCCTAGTGAAAGGCTTGCTGGAGGCGAGGGCTGTCGTGCAGGCAATGAACAAAGTCAGTCACTCACGCTCATTTCCTGTGCGTGCGCATTGAAGAAACGCGGCCACGGACATCTCACAGACCAACACACAATGGAGATTTGTTTCTTTCAAGGGCCGTAACAGGGTCGCCCAGTGGAAGCTCGGCAGTAGGAGATGCCCTTTTTTGCATTCCCACAATGCATGTTGTTGTTCTGTTGCCGTCCTCCCGCCCCTTCAAAGCTTTCCCCATCTCGCCGTGCACTTCTGCCTGAATGTCTCTACACTGACTGTGAGCAGACCGGAGAGACGTGTCTTGGCCTGGCGTCTATTGATGGACGGAAGTTGGGAGGTCTCTTCAGTTGTCGTCAGGGAGGCGCAGAGGTTCGGACACTTCTGCTCGAGGCAGGAGCTGCGGAGGAGAACGCTTCACAGAGGGTGGGCTTGTTGTATGTGTGCGTATTTTGTGTTCTCTCTCTGACTCTGGATGTTCTCTCCGGTTGGCCAAAGACACCTTGAAACCAGGCAACCCTTATTTACAACAGGACACTCACCCTAGATTTGCGATTTTACTTCTAGAAATGGCTTCGTGTTGACCAAAATTGCTTGAGAGAGCTCTTTTTTCAGATGAATCTGGATACATGCAATTGAATTTGTGCCTCGGCCTCTGTATTCGGTTGTAGGTCGGCTGGTGGGAGCTACACAAGGCGGTGGTCTCAAAAGATTTACAGTTGGTTGAGTCGTTCGTTCAGAGGGGAGTCGAACTTCAGGAAGTAGACGAGGTCGGCAGATTTCCTTCTTTCCTTCCTTTCTGGCTGTTTGCCTTTCCGTCTATTTGTCTTTTGGTCTGTCGAAGTGACGTTCTCTTTCTTTCCTTCCTTCCTTCCTTCCTTCTTTCCTTGCTTCCCTCCTTTCTTCTTTTGTTTCTTTCTTTGTTTGTTTCTTGCCTTTTTGTCTTTTTTCATTGTTAGTATCCTGCCGTTCTCCCTTGACTGAGACACTTAGGTGTGGACGTGAAGCGGGGAGACAAGGTTATTGTGTGGTTCATATAGAGAGAATCTAGGCTTTGCTTCTCCCTTTCTGTTCGTTGCCACTTTCGATTTCTCTTCTCCCGCCGTGATTCGAGCATGGGAAGTTCACTCCCTCCCATCGCGCTTTGTGCTTTTGAATCCCTTTACAGGGATCCTTCCTCTCGCTACTCTCTTCGTCTTACCTGTGGCTTTGTCTCTTCCTGTGTGCCCTGTATTTTTGCATGCAGAGAGGGAGGACGGTGCTGCACCTGGCCGTGTTGGAAAAGTCCCCGTCTGTGAAGATTGTGAAGACTCTGGTGAAGGCGGGGGCAGACACGAAAGCGAGGGACCAGGTCAGGCAGCGACGCGATAGAAGACTTGAGAGTGCGTTTGAGAGAGCTGGTTTGGTCTTTTGTTGCTTGAGTCTGGATTCAGTAGAGGCCTTCCTTTTTTGCACAGACACAATGTGATGGATCCAGCACACTTTGGAGTGAGGGTCGCTTTTGTGAATGTGCACACTGCACACTGCATGAATGAGTACGACGTCTGCAGGACGGTAACACGCCTCTCGCTTTGGCATTCCAAGAGGGGAAGAGCGCGTGTGTGGAGGTGATGCGAAAGGATCGCTGGGTGGATTCGGTCAGTCGTGGGGGGATGAGTGCTGTTGGTAGAATTGGGGTGATTTGCAGAATTAAGGCTTGGTTTTCTTTCAACCGGAACGAAAGTTCAATCTGCGTGCGTGTACACAGACGGAAGGAAGGGCCGACATGTGAACAGTGCATTCTCACATGAACGCAAGTTGGCTTGATTCAATTGAATCTCGCAACCTGACTCCATGCAGAAGGGGCGGACTCTCCTCCAGAGAAAGCAGAAGGAAACCTCGAACTACGACAAACCCATAGTGGAGTTCTGAAGCGGATCCTCCCGACACATGAAGAAGCTGTCAAATCGCACGCGCGCAGAGCTGGAGAGTTTCAGAAAAGAGAAGGGGGAAAAGCTCATGCTGAAAGAAGACCCGATCCCTGAAGCAAAAGAAGAGGAGGAAAGGCAGGCTGAGAGAGTGACTGACGGAGTCCTCAAAGAAACTGTCAGCCATACAGCCGAGGAGATGAGCAGCAGAGCGACATTCATCGAGCAGTTGGCTGATCTCATCGAAGAGGAGGCAGCTGAGTTGAGGGAGAGAATTGTGGAATCTACCAAGAGAGGTCGCCACGATCCTTATCTGATTTCCGATCTCAGAGCAGCATACAGAAAAAGACACCGAACAGACATCCCAAAAGCTGTCGCACAAGAAAGAGGTCTCCTGATCCGTTTACACTATAAGCAACAAGAAAGCAAAAAGGAGAAGGAGAAGCAGCAGAGCACAGACAATTCTGTCCATCAGCTTTCCTTCGAATCCGATGAGAGACTCTCTCAGATCGCATTTCCGTCTCCGTTCCCCATCCGCTCATTTCCCAAATTGAATCCCCTCTCCGGTGTGGACTCCGACGACTACTCTCTTCAGAGTTCCTGGATAGACTCTGGTGCTCTCGTTGATGGCAGGCCTTCAGAGAAGGTGGACTTGCCCTGTCAAAATATCCTCAATCAGTCAGAGTCCCAATCTGGCGTCAGCCCTCTCAGTGTGAACGCTGAAAAGGGAGAGGCAGACCTTCAATGCATGCAACCCCTCCGTCATTCTCTCTCAGTCGCTCCACGGATGCGATTTGAGACTCAACTGAACCCCATCCGACCTCAACGCACTCATGGTTGGTTCACCACAAGTACAAGATCGGGGTCCGAAATGTGGGGGGGGAGTCAGATCGAGGGGGAGAGTCCAGAAGCAGCCCGACCGTTCCACCGTCACGCCACTGTGTTGAGTCGTCTCTCTTATCCGAATCTGGTACCGTTGATTGCCGTGCGTGTGGGGGACGGGAAGGCGGAGGACTGCAGGGTCCTTCAGGTGACCCCGTGGTGTCCCCAGCCTGAGGGGCGGCTCTCTGAGTCTGCTGAGTGGGTCATGGAGGGAGGGATAACGGAGGGCCTGGGGGGAGGGGATCTGAAAGAGCGTGTTCAGGTTGCGTCAGACATCGTCTCAGCGCTTGCATTTCTTCATCAAAAGGGATTTGTCCACGGTGATCTGAGGTGTGAGAACGTTTTTCTGACCAAGAGGGGAAGAGGGGTGTTGGGATTCAACGGGACGAGGGACGCAGACAAGAAGCATGCAAACCTCCTCCGTGAGGCTGCACAACAGAATCCCCCCACAGAGGAGGCCGTGAGACCGCTTTCGTATTCTCTCTGCCATTCGGAGGCAAATGAAGAATTTGACCCCGAAGGCATCGGCCTTGGTCCTTTCCTCCCGACTCTGTCTGAGTCAGTGAAGGCAGAAGGGACGATGAGTGGTGATGTCTTCTCAGCAGGAATTATCTTGTCAGATCTGTTAGGCGGGGGGGGGGCTTTTGGGGAGGATGCAGAGAGAGCGGCAGCACTGAAGGACTTGGTGGGTCGCATGTGTTCTCCCGTTGTCGCAGATCGTCCCGCAGCGGCAGATGTCCTTCGACACCCTCTCTTTCAGACAGACTCTCTGTCGGGGGAAGTGATTGGGGAAGAGACAGAGGAAGCGCAGTGCATAGGTTGTTTCAATCTTCACTCTCACACCGCCGGTCTCTTTTGCACCTCCCCCGTCCCTCATTTCCTCTGCGACTCTTGTCTGAGCTCGATGACTCTCACCCGAACACACATACCGTCAGACGCCCCCCCTGGATTGTTCACCCCAGAAGGCGTCTCCCTGGCCTGTCCTCACCCAGGCTGTCCCTCACACTTCTTCCCTCCTTCTGAAATCTCTCGGCGCATTTCTCCGGACATCTCTGCCATGCGGCAAGAAGTCGGAGAGAGAGTGGGGGGGGGAAAGAGAAAGACGGACACTCAGCCTGATGAGATGAGAGAGGGGTGGAGACATGGGGAAGATCTACTGCAGAATCAGGACAGCAGAAAGAGGAGCACGGGAGGTTCTCACACTGTCAGAAGCGTTCTGGGTGTCGAAAAAAAAGTCACCAAGCTCGGTTCTGAGTGCGCGTGTGACTCAAACAGATTGAGGACTGCTGCGAGAGGGGCCTCCGGACTGGGGGATGAGGACACCCTCAGTGTGTCAGACAGACAGAGTCATGGACAGAGAGACATCTGGGAGGGAAGCGGTGCTGGCATTTCTGCGCTGTTAGAGCCTCAGTCAGACGGCCATTGTTTCGTACAAAGCAGTGCCGACAAGGGTAGCGGCTTGGACAGTGTGACTGTCGAGAGTCCGCTGAGGAGCTCCACGCTTCCTTTCCATTCATCTGATGCCAATCTAAAGCTGGGGGAGAGGGGAGCGCCGACCCGAGAAGCCCCCTTGAAAATTGATCAGGGGAGAGGAGACACTGGCAAGCGCTGCTTTGTGGCTTCGCGGGGGGAAAGAGGGGGAGGGAAAGTTAAGAACGAGAGTGACTTTGCGGGAGCGGAGCGGAATGTGGACAGAAAGAAGTGTTCTGACTCTGCAGAGTTCCGATGCCGGGGTCTTTCTGCTTGTTTTTCTTCTCTTCTGCCCTTCTGCATTCGCCATTGAAGCTGTAAAGCCTTTAAGCTGCCTTTTTTTCTGCGTGAGTTACTGCTTCTCATGGACTCAGACAGCGGTACTTAAAAAGTCTAGAGGGCAAGAAAATTGTGAAGGGGCTCAATGAGTGTGACTCGGATTGTGTTGGTTGACACAGATGGGAAAGATAAAAAAGGAGAAAACGTGTGCAAGTTTTGATTTAATCCAAAGCTAGTTCAAGCAATGAAAGAGAAGAGCGGTATGGGTAAATGGCAGTACAATAACCAAAAAATCAAAGGAAAAAATCTTTTTAGAGAATGTTATTGTTTCTAAGTGGTTACAACTCTATTTGCATCTATTATTTTTTTTATTTTTTTGTTTTTTAATTTACGTGCGACGCTTTGTCTAGCGCTTCGTATATCTGGCAGAATCTAGGGCAGAATGCTACTATTAGTGATACTTAAAATTGTTATCTATAGATTGCATGCTGCACGTTTCTTACTAGCACGTTTCACTTTATTGAGCTTTTTATGCTGTAATATATATGTCTGTTTTTCTAGGGATATTACAGAAAAAAAAAATAGATAACTCTCTTTGTCAGATATTTTTTTTTTTGTCTAAAACAACTGTTGTTTAGCTGTTACATGGGTATTGCACAAGTGCTGCAAGGTGTTGCAGGCAAAAAAAAAAAAGAAAAAAAAAAAAAGTAGATAGCTCGTTTTTCTAGAGACTTTTTTTTTGCTGTGACATGCCTAGCTATTTAGATTACTAGGTTTTTTTAGGTTTTTTTAGTTTTTGGATCGGAAAATACATGGAGGAAATTCAAGGAATTAAGTACATGCTATCACGATACCCAGGCCAGCTTCTTATAACACAGAATTTCCATTATATTACAAATAAAATTTAAATAAAATCGAAACAGAAAGTGTTGTTAGTATTTGTTATTATAATTCTGATAAACACAACTGACATAACTTGTGACATAAACCCTAGCCTATAGACCCTAGCATATAAACCTAGATAAACTTAAGACCGTATATTAAAACTTGTGGACCAGCTATTAAAAAATAGAGAAACTCCCGGATTCTACCTAGGATTACTCAGCGGCTAGTAGTAGCTTAGCTTAGCTTTCAGCTTATTGTGTGGTCAAAAACATGTAAAAACACGTGGATTCAACAAAAAAGTCTTTAAAAAAAAAAAATGAAAACTTTGCGACGCAAGTGAATCATGCATTCAATCATTACAATCATTCCAAGAAATACCAGTGATGTTCATATATGAATTCTAGAATGAATTTTGAATTTGGATCCGGGCAAAACCAAAAAAACAGCTAGACGAATAAACGAGGGAAAAATCGATCTTTCACTTTCTTTCTCCCTCTTTCCCAAAGTGACCCTTGCATCCTCTCACGCAGCCAGACGCTTTGCTTCGCGCAGCTGAATTGAATTCGTCTCACACAACCAAAGCACCAAGAATGTACGCATTCATGGATTCATTCATTCATTCATGCATGCATTGAAGAAGCATCCGTGGACGACCGAGCGAACGAAGTTTGCAAAAAGCGGCATGCGTACACGCCTGCGAGCAGGTACGAAGGCTGTTCACTGATTGATGCCCTCTCTTTTGGATCTTTGCTGCCTTCATTCAGCCTTTTTTCCGGCTTCTCTTCCGCCCCCCTCCTTCCTCGTTGATGTCTCCGTTAACATGACGGAAGTAGATCGGCAAAGAAAGAGAAAGAGAAAGGCAGAAATTCAAAATCCCAGGAAGGAACGAGAGGAGTCCGATGGCAGCTCAGAGATCGATCAACCTAAGTAACGCCTGCAGCATGCATGAACACACTCCCCTTGCTTGGATCCAAACAGAGGGATGAAAGGGGGGGGGGGGGTTCGAAAGAGGACCTCATTCACGCCACTCTACACATTCATTTGCTCACACATGCATGCGTGCGCATCCATCCACTCATGCACTCATTTTTCGCCCTTTGACACTACCCTTTCCTTTGTGCCTCGTTGTCTGACCCTCTGAACCGCTCACAACTCATCGTGTGAGCCCTCACCACTTTCCTTCTCCTTCTCCCCCTCTGAAGGAGCCGTCTCCTCCTCCCCCCCCGTTTCCGTCTCCGTCTCCGAATCTGACGTTGATTCATTCCCGCTTGGTGCCTCGTCTCCNAGACGCTTTGCTTCGCGCAGCTGAATTGAATTCGTCTCACACAACCAAAGCACCAAGAATGTACGCATTCATGGATTCATTCATTCATTCATGCATGCATTGAAGAAGCATCCGTGGACGACCGAGCGAACGAAGTTTGCAAAAAGCGGCATGCGTACACGCCTGCGAGCAGGTACGAAGGCTGTTCACTGATTGATGCCCTCTCTTTTGGATCTTTGCTGCCTTCATTCAGCCTTTTTTCCGGCTTCTCTTCCGCCCCCCTCCTTCCTCGTTGATGTCTCCGTTAACATGACGGAAGTAGATCGGCAAAGAAAGAGAAAGAGAAAGGCAGAAATTCAAAATCCCAGGAAGGAACGAGAGGAGTCCGATGGCAGCTCAGAGATCGATCAACCTAAGTAACGCCTGCAGCATGCATGAACACACTCCCCTTGCTTGGATCCAAACAGAGGGATGAAAGGGGGGGGGGGGGTTCGAAAGAGGACCTCATTCACGCCACTCTACACATTCATTTGCTCACACATGCATGCGTGCGCATCCATCCACTCATGCACTCATTTTTCGCCCTTTGACACTACCCTTTCCTTTGTGCCTCGTTGTCTGACCCTCTGAACCGCTCACAACTCATCGTGTGAGCCCTCACCACTTTCCTTCTCCTTCTCCCCCTCTGAAGGAGCCGTCTCCTCCTCCCCCCCCGTTTCCGTCTCCGTCTCCGAATCTGACGTTGATTCATTCCCGCTTGGTGCCTCGTCTCCTCCCTCAGCTCCCGTCTCTGCTTCGGGAGTCTCTCCTTCCTTCTTCTCCTCTGTGCTGCCCTCCGCAGACGCATCAACACCGTCCTTGCCCTTGCCCTTTCCACCACCCTGCATACACAAGGTTACCATTTAAAAAGTCCACGCGCCCAACACAACAGACAGTCATTTTATGTGCTTCCTCCGAGAAAGAGAACATTCATTTCCCAAGCGTTATTCCTTTACGGAAAAGGTGCAGAAAATTCAGCTGAAAGAATCGTGCACACGTCAGCACAAACACAGATAGACACGTGGAAAGAGCACCCCTTCAGTAGAGCTCTGCCCGACACTTTACGACAAAATCTGGAAGGAACGTTGGATTGCTGCAAGGACGAATCTGGAAGGAATGTGAGAGAGAGTCCCATGATATGAATCTGCACGGACCTTTTCCTCCTTTTCCTTCTTTGGGGGCTTAGGTTTTTGGATTTTCAGGACCTTCTCGAGGGCCTTCACGACCTTCGACACCTTCCCGGCGAGCTCTGAGTAGAGGAAGGCGGGGGGGTCTTTGTCAGACAGCTGCTGCTGCTTTGCGCTGACGTCCGCATACCACTCCGTGACCTGAATTCAGATAGCGAAGAGAAGGATGGTGATCAGACGAGGAAAGAGTAACAGAGAATCCAGTGAAACAGGGGTGAGGAGATGGGAACGAAAAAGAGAACATACAAAGGAGACGAACCAGACAGAAAAATCCTGCCCGTGGAGAGGTTTGCAGGCAAGCAAGTAGGAAGTCACGCGCAAACGATCGCATTCCCCAAACCCGAACTCTCTCTTTCTCTCTCTCTCAACTTATGCGTATGTGTCCGCCCGCGAGTGTGTGAGTGTCCCCCCGACCCACGTTCTTCAGCAAACGCTCCAAAGGTTCCAGCTGCTCTTCTGTGATCCACTGCCGACTTTCTCTGCAGACGACAGGACGAAAGGGCGGATCGGCAAACAGGCAGACAAACATGCAGACAGCGTTATTCTCTTCGTCCTCTTTTGTCCTCGTTTGCAACCAAAATGAAAGGAAAGGCCAGCCAATCAAGAGCCAAACATGCAGGAAGGCCGGAAAAAAGATGAGTATGTGAATGAATCATAGAGTTTACTGCGTGCCGGAGAAACTAAAGTGAAGAAAAGAGGCCGGTAGGCAGGCAAGCACGCAGGTAGCCAAGGAAGGAAGGCGAGTGGAATTCTGACAAATGTGATGGATGACAAATGGTTCCTTCATCTGAAAGAGGAACGAACAGAGGCTCGATCGAGTTCAGACCTGATTGTTGCCAGCTGTTTCTGCATCGTCGTCTCTGTCTTCTCCATCAATTCTGCCGCCTTCGGCCTCAGCTCCTTCTCGTGGGCTCTCAACTCAAGGGGGGCGAATTTCTTTTGGGCCTCCTCCATCTTGGCCTCGATGGCTTCACTGCATGAAGTCGCGTTGAGGGAGGCAGCATGAAAAGAGAGAGAGAGAGAGAGAGAGAGTCTGAGGAGCGGATGAAGGGATGTCTGACTGTATCGATAGATGCATGGGATGGACACAGATTCAGAAGAGAAAAAGAGAAGAAAAAGGCGAACTGCAGGGAGGATTTAATTCAACTCAAAAGAACCCGGGCTCTTAGAAAGCCTTTTCTCCCCCGTTTGCCGGGTTTATCTGAATCGTCACTATCTACGCCAAGTGCTTGGTGCATCGTACAGACATCCAGCAGAGCACAATTGAACTGACATGATCTGCTCCGCAGTCAGATCGAAGACCTCGTCATACAACCAGTCCTCCATTGAACCCAAAAGAGTCATCAGTTCCTCCCTCTCCTCCTCAGTAGATACCTGCATGCATGTAAAGATGAAATTGAATGAATGATTGAGTGAGTGAGTGAAGACTAGACGCACAGCCTCACTTTTCCATCCGAAAGCGCTGATCGCAAATGTGGAGGAAGGGAAGACAAAGGCCCCGACCCCCAATCAGAAGAGGAATAAGAAGACTGCAGCCTGATGAACAGAAAATCCAAACCGAAACTCTCTCTCTCTGTGTGTGTGTGTGTGTGTGTCTCAGAGCACGCACACAAAAGGAGAAGCAAGCGGAAAAGCGAAAACAACGCAGAAAGGCGCACAGAGAAAAAAGTTAGGGGAAGATGCATCGGAACAAAAACACATACGCCACTTCTTTCTTTCAACTCCCTCACGCCGTACCTCCTCAAAGATTTCCTCTCCAAGTTTGCCCCTCGTTGCGTAAACAAAAGTTTCCATTCTGAACGTACGAGGTGAAGAAAGATTACAAAGAGAGGAGCCGGTCGGGGAATTCTCATGACATCAATCACATGAGGAAGGAGACAATCGTGACCGCGACTTGGAAAGGCAAATTCAAAAAATGAGGACAGGTTCACAGGCCGATGGCTCTACTTGCACGGCAACAGGGATGCAACATGCACTTCCAAGCGACGTGAGGGCTGACAGAAGGAAAGGGTGGGGAAGGAAAAGGAAAAGCAAGATTGGATGTATCTTCACATATTGTGAGGGACTCCCAACAACAGGCTCCAACTCGGCTGACGTGTTTTGCATCTGTTGGGATTTGTCGTGTGTCTTGTCTGTCTTCTCCATCTCCTGCAGTCTGCAGAAGACAGGACACAAGAAGAAACACAAGATAAGAACAGCGAAAGCTGTGAAGAGTCCGATGCAGACAGATTCACAAAAGAAAAAAAAAGACAACAGGGACACAAAAAATCAAGCAAAGGCAAAGACATGGCTCCTCTCTGCCAAGTTTTCCTTGTGCAGCCCTTCAGTAGAACGGCATAAGCATCCAGATGACTGCAAACGGATCCACATGCACTTAAAGAGGAATTCCTGCACATGCACACCGCAACAACAACCGTCTCGGTCTTCCTGTGGACGACCTGAGTGACTGACTTGGCGATGGCGATTGCCTTCTCGGCAGCGGTGAGGGGTCGGGGCTTGAAGTGATCGGCATCGACTGCAGCATGCATTCCATCCATCCATCCCGTCTATCACACCATGCAGGAGGCGAGGGAAATTCAGAATAATAAAAGCCTCATCCAGCCTCTTCGAATTTGCACTTTTGTTCTAGTCGCTCTCTGGCTGCAATGCCTGGTCGACCATATTTTCCGTGTGCTTTTCCGTTCCCGACATGAGGGGGCCTGTCTTGTATACAGAAAACCCACCAACTCGAGGATGCGATAAGAGCTAGTGTTCGGAAAGCCAGGGAACACCAGAGAGAGTGATACATACTCTCAATGAATGATGAAACCCAGCATGTCAGTGACTGCCTGGCTTCTGGCACACAGCCTGACTGACTGAGTGACCGACCCTTCAGATGAACAAATTCCTTCTCCTTCTTCTTCTTTTTCTTTTCTGCAGCCTGCATGCAAAGCAAACAGAGAGAGAGGCAAAGAGACAACCGGTTCATCAAGCAACAGAGACAGAGGCGGCCGCGACAGAGGAGTTCCTCTCTGTCTCCAGTACCATTTCCTTCCTGTCTGTGGACGTCCTCTCTCCCTGCCTACTGCTGCTTCCTCTCTCTAGATCCCCTTCAAAGGAACCATCGGAAACAGCGAGGGCAGAGACACCGAAAGAAGAGAAGGAAAAACCGGACTCTCTCAAAAGTGTAATGCCCATTCGAAGGGACGAAAAACAGGAGGATGCAGACGGGAGTGACAGAAAGACAAAACAGATACAAAACAGAGAAACAAAAGAAAAATAGAGAAGGGGCACCCGACAGAGGAGAAAGTGAGAAAATAAGTACCTTTTTCTTTTCCGTCTCCTTCTCTTCTTTTTCCTTCTTGGCCTTTTCAGCTGCCTCTTTTTCATCTTCACCTTCCTTTTTCTCCTTTCCCCCCTCTCCTTCCTTCTCTTTTCCCTCCTCCGCAGCTGCTCCTGCACCCTCTCCCTCTGCCCCTTCACTCGAGCTCGTGCTCGACTCCCCTCCCTCGCTCTCTGTGTCTGTTGTCTCTGTGTCACTCTGCGCATCCTCCTCCTTCTCAGACTTCGCGTCTGTGTCAGACTCCGTGTCAGAGTCTGCTGCAGAGGATGATGTTCCTGCGACCTCTCCCTCCTCAGGCTTCTTCTCTTCAGTCTCCTCAGGTTCCTCCGGCTCCGGCTTCAACCAGAAGATCGCGTTGGCCTTCTCCAGGTTCAAGATACCTGCATCCATGCAGAGAGAGGAAAGAAAAGAAGCAAGATGTTTGTTGCGAATGCGAACAGAAAACATATTCAAAAGAACGCGTCAAAGGCAACACACAGTCAGACAGGGGCCTTAGGAGAAGCGCCTTTTTCCCACGTAGAACTTCCGCCTCCTTCCTTCCTTCTCTGCCCACCTGTGTTTTCAAATTTGAAGACGGCCTGAATGTGGGGCTCCTCCAGTCCCGGAAAGTCCTGCGACATAGCAAGGAAGTCAGGCAGGTAACAGATACCACAGCAGCGAAGAGATCAGTTGATTCAAACAGGGCCAATATTTGATTCTGGACAAGCAGAAGTGAAGGCAAAAACAGAACGTAGACAGCAGGACAGAACGGAAGTGAGTATGGCTAGCCTGCGCAGATACCTCAAAAAATAAAGAGGCCTCTTTGAATAAACAGCGAAAGAAAGACTCATCCGTGCGGCAACCCAGAGGCAACAAAGAAACGCGGGAGAGTGTCAGACGAAAGTGCGCCCGAGGGCTCGACCCCCCAGCTCCCTGCCTGCCTCACCGACTGACCGCGACTGCCTTTTCGATTCCCTTCAAAGTGAATTTTGTGAGAGGCACTCCGCTCTCGAAGAGGGTCACGTCGACGTCCGCCGTCGCGTTGAAGTTCAAAATCCTCTTTCCATGGAGACGGGAACCCACGGTGGCCAGTTCTTGGAAGGCGGGCTTGGGAGGCGGGATGGCTGCAAGAATGAACAGGAAAGAGCGGAAGGAAATGAGCTGATCCACAAGGTGCACTCTCATGTTGTGCTGCGACCGGGTCACGGTGTGGAGTGTTTTGACTTCGCTCTGTTTGCCTTTTTGCGGTCTGGTAGAGGGGAGAACTAAGACACCAATGAACTTGCGGTCTCTGGTTCAGGTTGTTGCATGAAAGGGAGGGAGATTGCGGTAACGAGAGGGAACGAAGACACGGGAAGGAAGATGCTCCCAAGAAAGCAGAAAGAAAGGCAGAGAGAGACAAAAAAGAAGAAAGAAGGAAAACAAGGATTTACTTACCGCTGCTCACTCCCTCTGCGTTTTTGATCTCAACTGTAATACTGTGGGGGACCGAGTCTTGGAACAGAATCTGCGAACGTACAGACACATGAACAGACACTCACAAACGCATGTGAGAACAATGATCAAAGTTGGCACACGAGCGACCACCACCAGGAAGGAGAAGTGCACAGGAGTGTGCATGCATCCTTTTTCCAACCGAAACACACGCAGGCCCTTGACCTCGGATTCATTCATTTCTTCTGCGTGGCGCATCATATGGTCTGTTGTCTTTCCGTCTGCTTGAGCCGCTTGGAGGAACCCATTTGCATCGCTTCAAACAGACCTTCTGCTGTTCTCTGAGCCTCCTGCTTTCACATTGATCGCTTGATGCTTTCACTGACCGGCTTCAACCGAAATTGAGTGCTGATGTTGGCGGCAACCAATGCAGCGCCTGCACACAAAACGGAAAAGCGAAAGAGAAAAATGGCCAGTGACACACACGGATGAACATCGGGGTATTACTTCTATTGTAATTGCTGGACCAAAGGAGAAACTCAAAGAGAGTGAAATCGAGGCGGTAGGTGACACTTGTGTTGTTCTCACAGAGAGACAAACAAACAAACAAACACATCAGCGAGGAACCGACGAAGGGGAGGAAGTCAGAGAGACAATCGTCTCTTTCTCGATCAGGCCACTCTACTCACCCATCGCCATCGCCTCCTCTCCATTCAAATGTTGTCCGAGCTCGAGAGGCTGCAAAATTTGAACACAGAGACACACAACGACGCAGAGAGGGAGAGAGAGAGGTCAAATAGGATTTTCTCTAACACAAGAGAACGGAAAAGGAGCAAACTTCCACCTGCCACTATGGTCTTTTCTCGGACCCTCGTTTTCCCTTCCATTTTTTCACCACGGCAGCTCACAAAAAAATGCTCCTCCCTTCTCCATGCTGCTACAGCCACCACCAACTCTCTGAGAATTGAAACACTCATCAATAGAAGTGCTCTCTGACAGACTGAATGCATGTGACAAACAAAGAAAAGAAAGAAAGAAAGAAAGAAAGAAAGAAAAGAAAAAAAAAAAAGAAGAAACCGACCTTGACGATTTCCGAGAGTGTCGACTGCACCTTCGGCATTCTCCACCCCCCCCCCAAGACCTCTACTTGAGTGATGTCCGACATCGTCAGGTTTGCCTGGGAGAGAACCTGCAAGGGCGGACGGAGGCAGAGAACGACGCGTGACCGACCAGTAGAGAGGCTACCAGAAAGACAGCCAGAAGAGAAGGTCCAAGGCATCCATCCGCGTTCCTTCCCGGTGTCCGATGAGGAGGTGATTGCACAATGGGTGGAAAGAGGTTTGAGCAGCAGAGAAGAAACGAGAAAAACTTTGAAGACTCGAAAGAGCGTGCAGCCAGGCACCCAAATGAAGGAAAAAAGAGAAAAGGAGACGGGAGAGAAGGAATCTCAAGTCGCCCATCTGTTCACTCACTCGCTGACTCACTAACCTCACGAATCGGGGCCTCCAATTGATCCAGAAGGTCTTTTTGAATGTACTCTGCACACATGGAGGAAGCCATCAAACGTGGACACACTCACACTCACTCACATAGACACACACACACACACACACACACACACACGCACACACACACACACACACACAGAGAGAGAGAGAGAGAGAGAGAGAGAGAGAGAACTGTACGTAAGCGAAAAGAAGAGTGGCCAGCAAGTTCCAAAAGTCTTTCACTGAAAGATCTCAACGGCCCTCTTCTCCCCCGTTTCCTCCCAAATCTCCTGACCTTCCAGCTCTTCCCTCTTCACGTGTGCCTTGAAGTCTGTATCCTCCATAAGGGTCTCAACAAAAAAGTCCGCAGCCTGCAGAGAAAACAAACATCACAAAATTGCAGTGCAACTATTGCTAGAAGCCCGATAACGAGAAGGACTGTACAGTTTGGTTAGAGAGCAAAGCGGTCACCAGAAAGAAGCAGAAAAGAAGGACGCGGGCGGACGAACAGAAAAACAGACAGGCGCACCTCCCCTGGCTGACCGACTGACAGACTGACCTTATTGGCAGAAAGGACATGCTTCGTCTTCTTTGCCTGTTTCTCAATCTTCTTCATTGCCCTGCTGTTTCCTGTCGGGTCTGCACACACAACCAGGAGAAATCGAAGTACTTTTGGTCGACAATGCTTTGTTTCACGTCGACCCTGCACTTACACATGCTCCACAGGAACATCAAGCCGCCGCCATTACTCGGCATTGAGTGAAGTGAGGAGAAAAGCATGGAAACGAGAAAGAAGGGAGCAGAGAAACAAAGGTACCCCCACCCCCTTTTCAGCTTTTTGTTCATTCTCCCAAAAATACAGTATTTGCTTCGTTCTTTTCTCGCGGAAATCTTTCGAAAAGAACGAACCAAGTTTGTGTTTGCTTTGAAACTCCGCAGCCATTTTCTCTGTGAGTTTGAGGTCTGCGATATGCCCTCCGAGGTTCTCCCGACGCGTGCATCCGAGGACGTGCACTGCAGGGACGGGGGAGGCTTTGCCGCCCTTCGTTGCGGGGGGGATGTTATACTGCTTGGCTACCGAGACTTCCAGAGCCTTCGCACCCAAATTGAAGAACAAAACCGTCTCGTTCACATCAGCAGGGCGATCCAGCATCTGCTGCACCGCTGCCGCTGAGGTCTCGTGAACGAGTGCCATCACCTTGAATCCCGCAATTTCTGCATGCACACATGTCCATGAATCACACACACAGCCAGAGAGAAAGAAAGAGGGACAGGGAGCAGGAAGGCAGGGGGCAAAAGGGCACCGCGAAAGGGAACGCAGTCCGTTGACGGAAGTAAAAGGAGTAAAGCAACAGACTGCCACCTGAAAGCGTCGATGGATGCAGAAACGCAACGCACAGAAGAAAGCACAAACCCAAACTCACCCGCAGCATCCACAATCGCTTTTCGTTGTCGTTGAGTGTACGTGCAAGGCACGCTGCACGAGAACAGGGGGGGGAGAGAGCAAGCTCAGATGCCGTGCTCAGAGCAATCTGAAGAACTGCAAAGTGGGGCAACTTGGGCGGCATTCTGACATCCCCCCTCGTCTCCCCCGGAGAGGAGGAAGAAAGGGACATCATGGGGAAGAATGAGACGCAGCTGTTTCCTTCCCTTTCTTCAGTCAAGGAAGATGAAGAAAGGACTCGAAACGGAACACCTTCATTCCTTCTCCTGGGCATATAGACCTGAACTGTTTACCGCTTCTCCAAGTCAATTAATCGGTGTGCCTTCTGTTCATTCTATGTTCACTTTTCATGCCTGCCTCCCTTTCAGAGAGAATTGCACCTGTCAGCCCCCGTCTCCCTCCATATGGCCCTTCCTGAATCAGAAAGGCACAGACAGACAGTGCGGTCTTGCACATTACCTTTCTTTTCTCTATTCTGCCTAGAAAGATGGACAAACACACGGGCTCACTTGAGCACTACGTCTCTCACAGAAGCTCCAAGGCCAGTCTGCACGCAGAAGGGGCGACCAGTGGAGTCAAAGACGCCAGCAGCAAACCAAAATCCGAACAAAACTGCTAGATGGAAAGCAAGAGGCCCGCCCCCAGACATGAGAGAGAGGTGGTAGAAGCCCGCAGTTCCCTTCCTGAATTGCAAAAAAACATCATTGCCCACTCCTCTTCTCCTTCTCCTTGAGAGTGGCCAGAAATTTGATCAACACTGTGACACCACGGTAAGACTCAGGGATTGTTCCTTCTCCCTCTGCCCTGCCTGCCTGCCTACCTACTGCCTGCCTGAAGACAGACCTCTGCCATCTCCTTGATGTGTCGGAGAAGGTGACCGAAGAGCTCCTCCGGATAGAACTCCCTGACGGAGAACGCACGCACGCACACACACACACACACACACACACACACACACACAGAAACGCACACACACACACACACACACACACACATACACACATACACACACACACACACACACAGAGGCGCATGTGACGTACAGTGACGGACAGACACACACTTACGGGCAGAGAGGCAGCGGCAGAGACCTAGAGAGGCAGGAGGCAGAGAGAGCGAGACGGGGATCCCGGGAGACAGAAAAGCAGCTTAACCGCCAGTCTCTGGGAGCAGGCAAGCAGCTAAGGATATAAAGAAGCTAGACCAGAACAGTAGTGGCCAGGAACTTCACGGGGCACTCAAACGGTCACGTACAGAAACATAAATACAGTAGTCATGCATGCGTACGTATATTCCGCATACAATCCTATGTACACGCATGCTAGCATACGTTCATACACACGTTCCCTCCCGCACTGACTGACTGACTTGTCATCATCCACCACGAACTTCGACACAGCCCTCTCGTCCACCTTCTTGTACTTGTACGGGTAGAGAACTTCAGGCCACCCGTGGACAGGGTCCGACTCCTGAAGCCAACCACGCAGCTAGCACAACGTGTGGACGACTCAAGAGAGACACAGGTATATACACATATGCAGGTAGAAGCGCAGAGCCGGCTGCTCACACAGAGTGAAGGGCGGACATGCTAGAATGCCTAGACCTTCTTTTCTGCAACTCTCTCCTCGCATCCACTCTTCTTTGTCATGTTCCCACCTTCTTGCCCCCTATCTCTTTCCCTCGCAAAGACACCACAAGGAGAGACACACAACACTCAGCACCGCACAAAGGGACGCCCGTCTCCTCTCTCTCTTCGGATCTCCTCCCTTCAACTGACCGTGGCATTGTGTCCCAAGAAGAACTTCGGGAAGAGGACAACCTTCCCAGGAGCCTTGGTGGCATGTACTGCACACACAGGGTGGGCAGAGCTAAGGGCTGTTCAAGTGGGGAGTATGGACATAACCGCCTAGCAGAACGGTTGCCTGACTGACTGACACAATGCGTCGTCTCCGAACTTTCGCGTCTTCTCATGAAAGGAAATGGCAGTCGGTGTCTTTCTGTTCGACTGCACGTTCAGGATGATCTCGAAGGGGCGACCAGGGTTGACAGCTGCCACCTGCAAGGAGAAGTCAGAAACGAATCTTTAGACACCAGCACACACTAGAGTCCACATCAAAGCCAGGTCACGGAGGCCGGGCGGACCGACCTTGAAGAACTCATCTCCAATGTCGATCCCGAGAACAGCACCATCAACACGAGAAACCCCCACAAACAGCGCACAGAGGGCACCCACAAGGAACAGAGATCTCATCTGGACAGATCTTTCTGTTTCCCTCCCCTCACCCTAAGTCCACTTGGCAGGAAAGCAACAAAACGACCTAATCAGACTTCAGCAGGGCGTCTGCACACTTCGAGCTCTCAGATCGAAAACAGACGAATGATCTTCTTGATCATTTGTCTCCCGCTTATCGAAAGAATCGCGACGATTCGGTCTCAAGTCGACCTGCATGATGGTTTCGGAGGTTTGCATTGGAGACAGCAAATTAACTGAACACCGACCCGCGGCCATGCATGATTCGAAGTTCCGCCGCCCATCTCGCGCGCAGTGCGCGCGCGGCGGACACGCGCGGCCCATGCAAATCGTCTGGCCCCGCCGCCGCATGCAGGTGCATGGCTGCATGCAGGTTGCCTCGGAGAGACTCTCGCAGCAAAAGTTGATGTACACCAGAGAGTGGACGGAGTTTAAAACCATCCCACTGTTTTCGTCTTGGCTTTTGTAAGTGCCTTCTCTCGAAGCCTTGTGCCCGGCCCTCTTTGTCGTGCTCTTGGCAGCAGGTCGACTGTCATGCGTTCGAGTGGAGACGGGAAGGTTACCCCTGAAGGTAGGATTGGGAGAGACCGTGTGCAGGTTCACACATGCCCCT